>JANHGB010013460.1:0-31206 GCA_026283785.1 Coracopsis vasa
ACACTGAGGCACCCAAAACTGCACACAGCGCTCAAGGTGCTGCTGCACCAGTGCAGTGCAGGGTGGGACAATCAGCTCCCTCGACTGGCTAGCAATGCTGTGTTTAATGCACCCCAGGGCATAGTTGGCCCTTTTGGCTGCCAGGGCACACCATTGGCTCATATTCAACTTGCCATCAACCCAGACCCCCAGATCTCTTTCTGCAGGGCTGCTCTCCAGCCTCTTGTCCCCAGTTTGCATGTGTAAGCTGGATTACCCCATCCCAGGTGCAGAATATGGCATTTGCTCTTATAAGAGCATCTCAGGATGCTCTTATAGAATTGAAGACCAATTTAAAATGAAGTGTTGAAAATAATTTTATCTATCCTCATGCCTCTCTCGTTAGTTTAAGAACTCATGATGAAGAAACCTCTTTACTCATGAGATGATTGCTAGTCAGGGTCTTCAGCGAAGCCTCTGTAAGGCCAAAGTAAGTTCTGCCAAAGTGAATGGAGCCTCTGGAATTGAGATGTTTTCTGTGTTAATGATTGAGGCAGATGATTTTGGGTATGGTGTATAAAGGATATTGACTCACTAAGTATTAGTTTCCAGAAACTATAATAAGAAGGTGAATGGAAAGTTGAAATGGTTACTTTGTGGTTTTGAGATGTCCACCTCTCATTCCTCATGCAAGTGACCAGTTCCTCTGAACTGCTTCCAACACCTTACACCACTCTTTTTTGTAGATGAGAAATTTCTGTGAAAGGGCTGCTACCATTATCAGTGCCACGCTTAGCAAAGTAAATGTCGTGTAAGTAAACCAGCATAATTATCTTCCAAATTGTCTTAGAAATGTTACTGATCAAAAGAAATTTTATTGTAGCTTCAAACCAGAACAAAATTACACTGTAATTACCTGCCATGGTTTGATTTCTGAGCTATAAATAAATATACATCCCGAATGAAAGTATGCTGCAAAAGACATTAGGCGCTAATGTTTTTGTTGCTGGCTGGAATTATTATCCTCTTTTTGTTCCTTAAAAATAATCAGAATAAGATATATATTTAAGAGCTTACAACAAGCACAGAAAGTTGGGTTTTGTTTTTGTTTTTCCTGAAAGAAAAGAATGGTCTGTTACTTACATGGCATCCAGATTTGTCCCATTAAAAGCATGACCTTGGATGCTGGTAAAACCATTATTGTAGAGTTTGCTACAAGCAAAGAAGAAAAAAAAAAGTGTATTTTTGGTTGCTTCAGTACCAGAATACCTAACATTGTATGGATCATTTCTCTTGGCAACAGCACATTTATGGATGGGTTAATTTTAAATTTCTTGAAGAAGCAGCAATTATAGCGCAAGGTCAAACAAATGCCCAGCAGCATTCTTCAATGTAGCTGAATAAGAACACCATGTGGCAGGTGTGCCATCTTCTTTTTACAGCAAAGATAGAACTAGACTAAAACACACTGCTATAACTTTCTCACCCTCAAACTAAACCCAAGGAAACAAAATTCTGCTAGGACTGATTAAGGAAGGCTAAAGGAGATACTACCCAGCAAAATAGCTAGGATTTTTCTGTCAGGCCTGCCTGACTTTTTAGAAATCATTCTTTTGCTCCCTTAGAGCAAAAGGATTTTTTTTTTTTTTTTCAGAATTTCTCCTAGTTCAGGTCATAGCATTATTTAGGTAGGAAAAGACTTTTCAGATATTCATTTTCACTCCCCTCCACCCTTTCCTGTAGTTAACGTTGAGTATGGCTTGCATAACTGATCTTTATTTAACAATTTTCTTTCAAATATGACTCTTCTGAAATTTGCCACCCATTAGCCTTCATGGTATGTGCGACTTAGGCTGCAAAAAAGTTAGACACAGTTCTAACCATGCTGTAGCTTTACAGAAGGAGAAATCTGCAACCTTTTCCCATTGATTTTTCTCCAATATAACCATTTACTGGCATCAGGGTCATACAAAAGCAAAACCACTTTGGTCAAGCCAGTTAAAACCAGTAGGGCTGATTCAGATCACTGTTGAAGTAAAGGATTTAGGCAAATTAGATTATGGGTACTACTTGTCTATGGTGTTTCTCTGTTGCAAACTACTAGAGTAGGACAAGGATTATTTGAGGGTTTTAAAACATTTTACCATATGCTTGAGAGAGGTGATTGTCTTGCAACTTAAACTGGAAGAACTTACAGAGTTAGAGATTCATTACAAAGCCCGTGGAAAGCATTTGCAGGCACTGAAGTCATGAAAGGATTATCTGCAATTTCACTGAAAAAGGAGACAAAACATCACAATCAAACATCTGCCCAACAGAGCTCCTCCAGAACAATTTTATTGTAATTGTTCTCTGCCTTCATAATAAATAAAAGCATAGAATAACTTGTTTAGTTTATCTCATGTCAGAAGGTACATGTGGGATGATTAAGAATTGAGCATGTTCCAGCATCCAGGAAGTGAGCTTGTGAAGGAGGTGGGTGAGGTGTGCCAGCCTGTTAGATTATAGTGGTTAACAGCATAGTCAGGTCCCTTGTTTTATAAGACAGAGAATTAGCAAAGTAAATAATGCTGCAGTGTCAACTGAGCCAGCCTAAGTGACTTTACAGGTGAAATCTGTTTCTCTAGCTAGGCTAAGACAACAGGTAATACGTTATTCAGGACAGAGGCATTTCACTTTACAGAACTGAATTTAGCACAAGTGAAAGAATTTATCATGTGATATAACCCAATGATTCTTCTCAGCTCTGATCCAAATGAGTGTTTCACTATCTGTCATTTCTTACTTTTTTACTCCTACTCTGTACTCTACTTTTTTACTCCTACTCTTAATAAATACTGGGTATCTTCAGACCAAAACTCTGTTGTCTGAAAAGGGACAAAGAAAAACTAAACAGATTTACTATGACTAAACTGGAAAAAGGAGGGAGAAAAAAGTAATTTGCCTTTTAACCTCCTTTTCTGTTTTCTTTATTAAAACATTAATTGTATGAAGCAACATGATAATTCTTCACCAATATCTTCCTTAAAATGTGAGTTTAGCCAACACTGAGCTTTTTAAAAATGTAATAATAAGCAATTGCTCTCAAGATTGTCCAGTTTTCCTGCTCTTGGGTCTTCTGTGCTCAGGTTGGGGTCAGAAGGAAGGCAGATAGCCAATGGAGGTTACAATTCAATGATATAGGAGTTCAGTGAAGAGTTGAAAATGTGCAATATGAGCTCACCATGCCAGCACAAGTTTGTTAGAAAAATGTTGATAGGATGACTTGATGTTAGCAGGTTGTCAGATCAGGTCCTGTGTGCCATACTATTCTGACTTTAGAATAATTCAGGTATTGCACAGCCATTACAAAACCAAAAACTAAAAGCAAAATGCTTGTAGAAGTTGTGTATTGTGTGCTTTGGCTGATTCAAGAGAAATGCACTTGTGTGTCTATGTCTTTCATCCAGGTCCAATGTATAGTGCTATATGACCCGTCATTTTCCAGATTTAGTACTAATGATGATTTAAATATAGCTGGAGAAGTGCTTTGGCAGACATATTTAATGTTTTTCTCCAAAACAGAAACCTTCACTGTAGGCTTTCTTGGGATCTGAGGATGGTAGTGTTTTAACCATCCGTGAGGACAGATACTTACAGTAAAAAGTTCACATCAGATGAGTAGATTTTGGTGAGATCTGGAAATGCTTTGAGTCCAGTATTAAAAATACCACTGAAAGAAGAAACAGAATTATACGTACTGGATTACTGAACAACAACAACTAATGTATTTAAAACATTCAACAGTTCAGGACAGTTATTTCATCCTCCCTATTGTCAATCAATTGATTTATAATCAACTGTCCAAAATATAAGGATGCAAGTACAATTAAAAAATCAAAATACCAGATTTATGATAAATTATAGCATCTAAAAAAATGGAAATACAGAATAATAAGACAGCTGAGCATATCTGCAGAGTGAAGTAGCCTATGAGGTGAGAAAAAGACCTGAAAACTCTGGATTCACTTGAGAGATTCAGACAATAGTCTGGACCCCCAAATCCACTATCTTTCATTGAGGCTGAGAGCTTAAAAGGGGAAGATATTTTCAAATGTAAATACAGTTAATGCCCCTTATTTCTGAATTCCTCTAGAGTGGAAATAAGAAAATATAGTTCTCAATTTTTAAAACTGTTATCCTGAAATGAAATTATTTTAACTTCTTTCTTTATATTGCTTTCAGATCTTTAGGAAAAATCTTTCCTTCTCACCAGTACCCCCACAACAGAGTCTTACCATGACCCCCCTTTTTAAAGTCTTCTAAACATTACTCAGTCACAGAAGATACTCTCTCTCATCTCTCTTTCGTATGCTATAATTTTAGAATTTCATGGTTTGGTTACTCTCTGCTGCTCTTTAGAAACGTCATGGGAATACAGAAAATTCTACAGGATTTCTTTCTGCCAGAGATTACATTGAATCAAGTGTCTATAGATGGTCTTTCACATTTAGCTGACAGGTATGCTTTAAACCCCTGTGTAAATATATAGTAAATATAAAAGATGTGTATACCTCTGTTGTGCCCCTTCTTCGCAATATTCCCTACAAAAAAATACACTTACTATAAGAAGAAAGCTAGCTGTGGAATTTTACCAAGGAGACCCTAATGTATTTCAGACATTTAATGCATGAGAAGAATGGCAAAATTACTGATGAACTATGCACACTTTTTCCGTTCTTGCAAACATAGTCTAAGTTCCAACCCCTACCCTAGCTGGCTTTCTGTCATTGAAATAAAGCATGAGGGAACAACATTGCAATCAGTTCCAAAATGAAACTGGAAACAAAACTGCTATAGTGTAGAGTCATCTGTAAGGCTTAAGTGTCAACTTGTTAAAGGTGCTAAATACTTACAGATATTTCAGAAGTGGGAGGTTCTTAAAGGCATCTGGATCTATGTAATCCAAGTTTCTAAGATTTCGAATTTCACTGTAAAAAAGGGAAGAACATCACCACATTGGTCATTAATATTTAGTTATTTATTGTAACAGAAATCAGCAATGTTAAAATGCAATTTCAGGGACTCAATTCCTGCAATGAGCTTTTGTGCTGGCCAGCACTAGCTCAAGACCACTATGCATGCTGAGTAATCTTACAGTGATGAATTACATGCATGTTAAACTGATGTAATTAATAGTTATACTACTGCATTTACAGTGCTGTATTAAAATATTCTTTATGTCTGTTAGCTACTTTGAACAGTACTGTTTCTGTATTTAAAAGAAGTCTTCTCTATGTCTTTTGCTTCTCTCAAATTACTTTATTAATTCTATAGCTATCACACTCCCAACAGTGGTATTTGTTCAGCTTTAACTGACATGTTTTTCCATCACTGACTACATTTAAAATGCTGGACTCATGAGCCCCCTAGTTAGATATTCCTCTGTTGTGGGCCAAGTATTCCACAGAAAGACAGTCTTCAGATCAGCCTTCAGCCTGGAAATGGATAATGCATCAGAGTACCATAAAGTCATAAGGTTTTGGCTTCTTGCTATTCATAGTATTCTGCATAAATGATTTGGATGAGGGTACTGAAAGTAAGAATTCAAAATCTGCAGCACAATTGAAAGCACAAAATAGTGCAGTGAGATTCAATCAGATTCTGATTTATTAAGTAACTAGGCCATGAGAGGGCATGTGCTGTTTAACAAAAGCAAATGAAAAACTAATTAATCTGGGAATAAAAGATTTAGAACTGCCAGATGAGACAGTTGGCACTATAGTCAGAGAAAAGCTTAAATAACGTGAATGAAGAAATCAATATGATTTGACTGAACATTGGAGAAAAGATTTATGTCCCTGCTGTTTGATTTCCTTGAGTTGGTAATGCTGCAATTATGGAAGAATTATGCTTTAATATATACTGTATTTGTATTTGCAGTGGTTAATTGGAATGATTGAAACCCACAGATTTAGAAAGTTAGGGTTCCTTTCAAAAGCAACTCTAGGAAAACTATTAGTAGTTTTAGCTGCCTAAAATGCAGATAAAGCCAAAGAGCGTACTTAAAAATACCTAGTAGGCTACTTCCAAGGTATCTAAGTGTCTGTGAGAGCTGATTTTAAGTGACTTTTGAAGTGGAACTTTGACACACCCTATAAATACAACTTAATCGTAGAATACTGTGCTTAAATTCTGCATCCAAAAGCAATGTAACGATTCTGAGTCATTCTGGGAATGAAGTGCTTTAAAAATATAAGAAAATCTAAGACAATAGACATCTTTGTTGACCATTGATGCAGACAAAAGGTGCCCTGAATAAATATTTCACTTCTCAGTTGTAACTAAAATTACTTAGGTATACTTATAAGAAAAAAGGATGTTGCTACCTAGCTACAAGGTAACAGAATTATTTGTGGCGTATTTACAAAATTATTCAAAGTTACTTTACAAACTATTGAGCTTCTGCTTTATTTTTAAAAGTACATAAACCAATTAAGAATTGGCAGATATGCAGAGAAAGTCACTTTTTGATAGAAAATCCCACATCAAGACTTACAAATAACTATGAACTTATGTTCAGTTAAAGAGATAGAAATATTTAGCTCAAAATCCAAATTAATATAAAATGAAACTAATAATAATTATTCAGATATTAGTCTAGTGAGTTAATTACTGAGACGTAATTTCACTAGATAACTTCTAGGAAGGTTAATAAGCGACTTAGCATCCTGTATGAATTTAGTAACATTTTGAAAGGCATGTTTGCTTAAGCAGTGTATGAATTTCATTTACCAGATATATCTTTCATACCTGCTTTGCAATATCGACATACCCCTGGGTTTGTTCAAGCCCAGAATCCAGAAATACCAAATCTGTCCATAGAGTCCCCGTATAATCACATTATGCTGAGATACCTCTGAAGACCTGGGATATCCAGGTCAGCAGTTCTGAAATACTTCAGATCAGGCCTTTTTTGGAGGGACCCGTCTCTATCTTCTTAGACTTACTAAGCTATAGCTTCATTGGCTTCTCTCACTTGTATATATACTTCCATTTATTCTCCCCCTACAGCCAAACTATCAATGTTATTTCATCTGCATGCACCTGTCAAGCCTTTGCATTGCTAGCACCAGAAAACTGGCTCAGGCTCCTGACAGTCTTATTTCCCTGCCTCCAGACCGCAGCTTTTAACAAGATTTTTGTGCATGACACAAAATTTAAGTGCCTTGAAATTCCCTGCAGGTATACAGCAGTCCCCCAGATCTCTTCAATCTCCCCCTCAAGTTGCATCTCAGATATTTCCATCGTATCACCTCTCCTTTCTGCAGCACCATATCCCACAACCTGGCTCTGCAAGCTGTCCAAGCCAGGGAAGTGCAGCCCTGGCCTGAAGGCTGGCAAAGCTGACCTGGCCCTTAGCTCCGCCTCTCTGCAGCAATGAAGAGTAGTCCCCCACCAGCTCCCCAAATGATGTTGCATATATGAGGGCAAGTCACTTGAACCATAACCTTTGGCCCTGTTCCCAAATGCTGAGAGGGCTTTTCATGTAGTTGCACAAGAGAGCTTTTGAAATGAGGACGAAAAGGGAGTAGGGAGAGATCTCAAGCATGAGCAGAGACACAGAGAAGGGGAAAAGAGTGAATTTGTTTCGGGTTCCTTCCACAGGAATGTTTTCCTGAGAAACAATGACCTAATTACAAAAGCTTTTTATTTAGTGTAATGCTACCAAGCTGCAGCTCCACTAGTAAGACAAGTACATAGAGACACTGACTGCTAATCGGATACAAGTGTATCTGGAAAACATAAATACGTATGCCATTGTACAGGAGATACAGTTCTGAACTTGTAAGGATGTTAAGTATGTCTCACAGACATACTTAAAAAAGGTAAAAACAAAAAGAAGGAACAAGAAAACATTGTGACACCAATTTAACACAACTGGGAAAAAAAAAACAAACCCACAAAATCTTGGCTCTGATTTTCATCTTCATAGAGTGTGAGTTTGTCATTAATTACAACCAAAATGAGATCTGGGCCATTGAAATACAGCAGGTGATCAGTATCCTTAATTTGCAGAAGTTGCTCAGCACTTGACAGGCATTGTTTCATAAAAATATGACGTATGCTTAAAGAGAGCTGAGGTTTAGAAGGAACAGAAAGTTGGGATAGAGGCACAAAAACTGAATAAGGATGAAGAAAGTGGAGCGCTGAAGATCAAAGCTGAAGCACTCTTAACAGGCTTGGCAAACATGGATGATGAGCACAGGATACCTATTCACATGACATTTGACTCAAGCCAAAGCAATTAGTTCCTCCCTTCCACAAACACTAAATTTTCTCATAAGAAGTTCTTATGCTTAAAACTAAATGTTTTTAAAATGAAACTGTGTGTATAACATTAATTTAGGGTAAGAAAAATATTTACATAAAGCTGCACTTTATGAAAAGTCCATGAAAAACAACCTGTGAAAATGAAACTCTGTGAAATGACTTCTTTTAGAAAGTGTTAGAGTAACTTCAACCTCCTTTAAAATACCCTAAGATAGTCCTTACCTGGCACTATTTTAGCAAAAATACTATGCAAGAAGAATTAAAGAAACATTAAACAAATGTTTAATTTGTTTAATTTGGGAGAACATTAAAGAAATGCATAGCACAACATATATGTTTATCCCTGAATAATCTTGTTCTTTGGAAAATAAATCAAACCCAACGACAATAACAGTTAATCAGAGGAGTTATGGAAGCAATTCAGAAAAACAAATTTATAAATTGCTTTCTTTACAGCTCATATGCAACTGCCTAATCTGCCAGATGCCTAAATGTTCCCTGATTAAAAAAATACGTGTGCCTTACTTGCAAACATTTTAAAAATCTGGAAAGTGCTTTTGGGTGGTAGAGGCAGCCCTTCTTTGTGGGCTATCTGCAAAGGTTTGGGGTTTGCCTGTAGCTTCTGTGAGTAAAGTTCTGGTGTCTTGTCCTGGGTAGTATTTTTGGCTCTTACAAAAAAAAAAATAAATATATATATATATATATCTTGTATTTATGTACAGTTTCTTTTTTGGTAGTGCCTTGTGAGAAATATAAGGATGCCACATTACCATAACCCTTGCATAGCAGTTCAGGTAATTCCCTGAACACCGTGCCCTACTGGCAGCCTGTGCCATAGGGGCTGTGCATGTAGATGCCCGTGAGCTCTGCTGACTCTTGGGCCTGAAGCTTCCTACAGCATTGGCAGCACATCCAGGCCTGTATTCTGGCATAGGGAAGATAAAACAGTGGTTTTGCACCTTACTGGTGTGCTCCAGCCTGACTTCAGGGGAGCCATGACAAAGGCAGGCTATGGCAAGGAGCACTGGCTGTTCTCCCAGGCAGGAATATAAACATGCCTTGGGGGTGGTTAGAGATTTGAAGAGAACAAAAGAAAAGGCTTCTACTTATATTCCCTGCCAACCCTTTAGGTAGTAGAAAGGAACACAAATTAGGCAGTGCTACAGAGCACATCACAGTGCCTTGGGAGGCACTGGCAACGCCAGAACTCTATTCATAGTCATAGAATTGTATCATATCACAGAATCATAGAATGGTTAAGTTTGAAAAGGACCTTCAAAATCATCTAGTTCCAACCCTCCTGCCATGGGCAGGGACACCTTCTACTAGACCCGTTTCTTAAAGCCGTGAACAGTGCCAGGAATGGGGCAGCCACAGGTTCTCTGAGAAACCTGTGCCAGGGCCTCTCCACCCTCATAATAATTTCTTCCTAATATCTAATCTAAATCTCCCCTCTTCCAGTTTAAAGCCATTCCCCCTTGTCCTATCACTACTTGCTCTTATAAAAATTCTTGTAGCATTCTTGTAGGCCCCCTTTAGATACTGGAAGGCTGCTCTGAGGTCTCCCTGGAGTGTGCATTTTGTGGAAAAGCTCATGATATTCAAAGGCTTACATTACATTACCGTTTGAAGGAGATGAGTTTTGTGTTATTACTTAAGATCCCAAGGGAGATTTTTCTAGTCCATTCTCCACTTTGAATCTAATACAGGAGCAACAGAAAACAGCTATTTAGCCAGCTAGTTTTTTTTTTTTCTCAAGCCATCCTCAGAAGCCGTTTTATCCATATAGTTTAAACCAGACAAGATACTACACTACATGTTGCATGGAAGAATCCTGCAGTGACCCAAGAGCATTTTATCTTTAACTTCTAATAGGGTGATCCACAAGTACTACATGAGGAATTGTTAGTGCATAGTACCAAATGCTTTATTGATTGCTTATAAAACGTGCTGCTGGTAAACGTTTCATTGTTCTTGTGTGTTGAACAAGAAATCCTAAAGACACAACAACTGAGAAAGAGGAAGAGAGAACATAAAGACAACAAGCTTGGAAAAAATATCTATAGAAGGGGAAATGGTGTTATAACCAAAGATATGTACTCTTATCACACCAAAGCCTTCCCATGAAATTCACTCAGGAATATTATACAAGAGCATGTTATTGGGCTGAACTAGGGCTCAGGATCCTGGACTCTACTTCTAGCTTTGCCTGTCAGGTGCTTTTAGGAGAGGTAGTTCCACTTTCCAGCATTAGTTGTTCTCTATCTGTAACAGTAATGATACCTCTTTCATTTTTATTAACCTTTCCGTTTCACACTGTGTAAAGTAAAAGGGAGAAAAAAATAATAGAAAATAGAGCAGTGTTAAGAGATGATCTAGTTCAATCTTCTTCTCTGAGTGAAGATTAAATAGATGTATGGAGTTTCTGATTAAACAGCCTTAAAGGCCTCCAATGATAGGGACAAGTCTAGTGTTTACTTATGCCAGCCATATGAAACCATTTCCTAGAGTCTAACATGAACCTTGCCTAGTCTAATTTAAAGGTATTATTACTTTTGCTTTGTCAAACATCAGTGTGGAAAATGGATTGTAGCTTTCACTCCCTGCAACAGCTTTAAAAGATGTATCTGCCTCTGGTATGTTCTCTTTCTGGATACAGAAGTCTTTCCTCTCTGACAGTGTTTTCTGGACCCATGATGACAGACAGTGCTCTCCCATGGAATCTCTGCAAACACAAATCTCTGAAATATGATAAGCTTCAACTTAACTGAGCTTTACAACACTGGCACACTTTCCACTACCCCATTTGGATCAGTAAGAGAAATATGGAAGATACAGGATGGATCCTGTAAAGCTCTATTCAGTACATTACTTCTCATTTTGATAGGGTATTGCTGAATGACAAGAACTCCGTGGATGCACATATCCTACCACTTTTGTAACTGCCCTAGTGCATCACTTAGTGAGGACTGGTCAGAACAAAAAGGTATAAAAACACTTCCCAGAAGCCTTTGTCCATAACATTCCCATTGCATCTAATAACCAGATAAACACTCTTCATTTTACTTTTGCACTTCCAGAATGATTACTTGATATTCTTCGTGTCTCCAGCTAGTGCCATTTTGCTCTGTGCTTTGGTCCTTCTGATTTTATTTCTGGTGTTTATCTTACTGTTTTACACTTACCTTCAGTAATTTGACAAAAGTGATTCTTAGTTGTCAGTTTATTTCAACTTGCCATCGAGCTCATAATGTAGTCCCACATAATTTTCACTGCACTTTCTTACATTTCTATTGGAGGATACAGGAAAGCAAGGAATCCAAAAAGATGTAGGGGAAGAAAGCACAAGTCAAAGAAAAAGAGACTGACTCCACATTACAGAGAAAGGAAATGGGAAAAGGAATATTCAGCTACAAAGGAGACAAGAATGATAACTCAAGCATCAATATATATATAGAGAGAGAGAGACAGAGATAGATGTTATTTCCACACATCCACAAATTTATTTTATCACTGTATTCATTTATTTATTTACAATACTTACATATGAGTGACTTTACTTAAACTGTTGAAGGAATGGGCCTCCAGACTCTGAAGTGTTTCATCTATGGAGATGTAGCTAAACAGCATCAAACAGGGAAAGAAACAAGTCTCAGGTCATGGCAAGCCATCATTAGTGCCTGTCACACCATTTTATTTTGATTTTGACTGATGCCTGAGATGCACAGTATACTGCAGAATACAGTTAAATCAAAAAACCACAACCATGCTATTAAGCAGCAAGAGCAAACATCCGTATTTCACATTTCAGAATCATATTTCTTTCCTTCTCCCCACTTAAAATTACCTTGGAGTTCTCTAAGGGGATCTAGCCCTCAGGTAAATTGGCATATTTATCTGGATCGAATTATTGAAAAGGAAGGAAAGAAGCAAAGATGGTCCTTGGGCCATCATTGCCAACAACTGTTGCAATTTCTCTAGAGAGAAATATCATCAGAGCAACCTTTGATATTGCTGAGGAAAAAAACCCAACATGTTCTGACATTAATTTAGAGAGAAACCCTAGCCTTACAGTGAATGTCATAAGGGATGTAAGGAGTAAAGTGACTCAGAAGCAAAACCAGACACCAGGCTTAAGAAATACTTGCACACAGTTTAGACTGAGTAGTATTTGTACCACTAGTGATCTACTGAAACACGAGAAAATAGTTCTAGAGTCGCTCCACCATCGTTAGGAAGATGATAATACTGGAACTCTCTCTTCAAAATAGCTCTTTGGTTTTAAAATTTATTAATGTTGGAATAACATTTAAAAGATGCATTCCTGTATTTTAATAACTTTTCTAATATTTTATATCATATTTCTAATTATAGATCTTTTAAAATAACTTGACTGCCCTCTTTGTATTTATCATTAATATTAAAATATTTAAGTACTTTTGATACTCTTGATCAAAGTTATTTACTCAATATAGTTTTTAATGTTTTGCATGGTTACGCACACCATAAGCAACCTGATCATTATTTTAAATGCACAAAATTAAATTTTCTAGAATCAATTACAGATGTCAAAATTAAATAAAATGTAATAATAAATAGAAATAATGTATCATATACCTCATCTCCTTTTTAATTCTATTTTTCCAATGACAGTATTAGAAGTAATAATAGTAAATAGCAAATTAAAATATGATCATTTAACTTAGGAGAGCTTTTTAATACAATCAATTATGGATCAAAAATTTTTTTTTTGGAAATTTTAAAGATGATAAATCTTTATTTCTTTCAACTGATATTAAAAAATATTTAATATGTTTTAAAAAATATTTAATATGTTTTAAAAAATTGTGAAGAATACTTTGTGACCAGCAAATGCACTAAAAGCCTGCAGATGACTAATACCACTAACTTTTCCAAGGGAACTTATGTCCTCTCCAGAACAGAGCTGGAAGCATATTACCTGAACTAATTTTAACTCTTCTAACATGATATTTAATTTTTATTGGTCACTTTAGAAGATGTATTTATCAGTGTTTGAAAAGATACTGGAAAAGTAACTAGTTGAATTGTATGACCAACAGATTCTACAGTAATTTTGCTTTTACAAAGCTATTTACCTATTCCAAAAAGAAGGAAGATAATAAAAGAGGGATACAATAAAGAAAGTATTTCCAGTCTGTACCTCTGTGATTGAGTATTGCAGAGGTAGATATTTATGTGAGATGTTTTAATTTTGTTTTCCTGTAAGCAATAAATGTCTATTGCCCAGGAAATTGGAGTTTCAGTCTTTAACGAAAATTAATTATTACATTTTAACATATCAAAAGACAGGTTATATCAGTGACACATTAAGAAAAAGTTGCTCTGTGTAGCAAACAGCTACACAGCTGTTTGCTGTAAACCAAGCTGTAAACCAGCTTGACAGAATATTAAATAAAAAATGCATAATAAACAAACACTGCATCCTCCTGCTGGGGCTGGGAACAAGGGAGCACTCTTTGTGTGCTCCTTGATCAAAATGGATCACCTTATATCAGGCAGGCAAGTGGTTTTTTTCCTCACATATGAGAAAAGGCAGAAGAGTGGCAATGGGGATTCTGCCTCCCCTCCCTTACCCCTACAGCCACCACGTCCCTTCCCACTACTCTGCATGTCACACTTTTACTATACTGCCTGGCTTGGGACTGATGAAGTTACAGTTTTATAACTTTCAGCTGTGGGACAAAAGTGGGGAGGAAACAGTTTATTTTCTTTGTGTGTTGACCTCCACTCTTCTGCTTCGTTATCAGATGTATCTGTGTACATTAATTAAACCACATCATCACTGATGACAGGGAAATGAGTAGTTTTACTTGCTTTAGTATCATCTAGGTGAACACCCAAACTCCACACAAATACATTCAAAATGACTTATGAGACAAGAATGTCAAACAGAAACATGTATTAATGTTGCATAAGCATTTACTTCCAAGTGTTCAGAGTGATTCCAAAAACCTTTGGGCTCTGGTTAATTAACACATAATACAACATGTTAAATATGAGATATAAAAATCGTAGCAATCAATCAGAACTGGAAGGAGTTACATCAGAAGAAGAGGGAAAGCATCTTTAAAATCCCATTTTGAAATTGTGTTACAATTCAGCACCTCCTCTCCCTATCAGCTGTGTTTAATTTGCAGGATTTCAAAATGCCTTCAACACCCATCGCAAATACAGTCATGGCTTAAACATGAAACATACAGCTTTAGAGAAAGTCTGTTCGCAGATAACACTTTAATCACCACTGCCCATTCAGAAAGAGCCTGAGAACACAGGACTTGAAGCAGATCTGCATGTGGCAGTAAATGCAAGGCTTTTACAAATTCATAAATATTACCATTTGAGAATTTTAAAATCTGAAGTGTGTCTAAGCAATGGATTATGTGTCACTGGAAGCCAAAGAAGAGTTGACATCTTTCTACATTTATTAAAACTCTGTTTTAAACAAAGATTATTGGGTTTATATATGGTACTATAGATCATATGAGGGACATTTCTCTCTCCCTCCTTCCCCCCCCAATAATAAAAGAATACACTATCTATCTGATTAAACTGATATGGTAGATGAGGTTACAGGTATTCTAGAACAATTACTTATACGGATTTTAGAAATTCATTATTTCAATATACCTGGATGGAACTGTAAAATGTAATTAGGCAGACCTTTATGTCCCCTCAGAGTCCTGTTTCATAAATTCTTAAGTATTTGTCCATCTCAGCCATTCAGCCAAAGCTCAGCTCAAGTTGAAACTTGCAAGGAATGTCAAGGTTAACAAGAAGAGTTACAGAGAGTAGCAGAGAGTATTCCATTAGTAATAAAAGGCTGAGCAAAGAAAACTGTGAGCCTCTTGCTGAATGAGGTGATTACTTTAGTTGACAGTGCACACATCAGACTGGATAAAGCCTTAAGCAAGCTAGTTGGACCTCATAGTTAACCCAGCCTTGAGCAGGGAGTGGACTAGAGGCCTTCAGAGGTCTCTTCTAAATTACATGACTCTCTGATTCTAGGGAGTGAACTGGGAAATGGCAGAGAAGTTCCCTACATCAAATAGCCATGCACAGGTTGATAGACTATGGGCCAGCCACCAAGAAGGAGAAACAAAGGTGGGACAACTTTGTCTCAAGATTGCCGACACTGATGAGCAGTGCAGTGCAAGGGTAGCTACTTTCAATGGGACAAATGTTGATGTGAAGCAAATAGGTAGAGGCTGCTAGTTGTGCATATGTAGGTTGTATCTGTGTATGTGTTTACACACAAAGAAGTGACTCAATGGAAGTCTCTCTCACATCACACAAATACTAATGTTTTGGTAAAAGTCCATCCCTAGTCTGGAAATGCCACAGTGTCTCTGATGAAATGAGTTACAAATTATGCTGGGAGCGGGAAACAATTTTTTAGCCAGGACCAGCAATAGAATATGTTCATTTGTTATGAATTAAACCATTTCTCATATTTTGCAAGTTTTATGGCCTTATTTATCACATCTACTTCAATACAGGTGTGCTCTTATCCAAAAATACTTAGTATGCCTTCCCATAGTTAGTTCAGATTATAAACAATGGGATTATTACCTTCAGTTCTACAATATAAGTGGTGGGGTAGCAAAGGTGCAAGAATATTTTCATTTCAGAAGATTCTACACAAAGAATTTTGGAGAAGGAAAGTGATTTTAAATAACAGAGCTAAAAGAATAATACCAGAAACAGAACTTACATCCTAGAGATGTTGGGGAGATTGGAAAAAGCATCACTTGGAATTGTTCTTAGATGAGTCTCCATAAACCTCCTATAAAAATAAAAGTTTGGCAGTTAATATCCTTTGGTAAGTACAAATTGATATTAAAAAGTCCCACACAACTCCAGCTCTGCTCCGATACTTCTATTCTTCTCTTTTCCCAGTGTTTCCATCTTTGCCTAATTCCTATTCCTGTTTCATTATGTGGCTTGGTTTGCTGGTGTGTTCCTTCAATTTAAATTACAACCTTCCGCATCATCTCTCCTAGGAACTCAGTCTTCAGTGGTAATGATGGACCTTCCAAAGCTCCAGAGCATGATCAGCAAACATATTTTCCTGTTGAAGTAAATGAAGTATTCAGAGTTTAAACATACTTTTAATGATTTCAGGCTCCACAAAGATGCCATATCCTTTATTCTGAGAAAAAAATTCAGGTATTCCAGCCAAAATTGAATTAGAGCAATTGCATGCTACCTTCACAGAATTCTCCATATACTTTGTAATAAGGACAACATTCTTCCTCCCTAAACATCTGGTGTGGGGATGGCATGTACATTGCTATGGTTTAGCTTAAGCCCATTTAAAGATGCACTTCAGGAGAGAAAAGAATTATGTATTTTAACCATCTGCAGGAGGTTTCAGAAAACCAGGCAATATTTAAGGGAGATAGATACTTTTCAACAGCAAAGTTCTTAATGGAATGAATCCTTAGCAAACTCACTCCTCCAAAAAACAGAGGAAATGCTTTGGAAAAATAGCCTATAATGTCATTTAAACTTGCAATTACAACCTCTCATTGCTGGGTGAGGTGATCTTTTGTTTTCCAGTACATCTGGGAATACATTTACATAATTTATAGCCAATGAATAGTCTGAAGAATAACCAAGAACAAATGATAAGCTTTTCCCGTAGCTTCTCTTTAAGAATAGTTCAATAGAAAATAAACAAATTAGGATGATTTCCTAATTCTGTTTTCTGTTTCATGATGTGAAGTATATGATTATAATAATTATATTTGGTTTACAGAGACTAAAATATTATCATCTTAAGATTTATCAAGGTTCTGGAGCTTATATATAAGAAATAATATTTGTAGAAATTATTAAAAATTCCATCTTGAATAAAAGTATAAATTAAGACACCATACACTACTGTCACCACAGAGAAGGCTCTGTCTACTTCCCAAGTATACCTCTCCTACTCCATATACTTGTTACAAGAATGAGCAACGAGAACCTAGACTTCTATTTTTCCAACAGTGGATTGATGTTCCTGCTCACTTCAATCCACCCAGCTCCCACCCCCATCAAACCCCCAACAACGGGAATGCCAGTTGGTTCAGAGATGTACTTTTGCCTATTCCCCTGCACCCGTAGCACCTTGACACCCATGCCAGTCCTCTCCCATCCTTCTCCCTCCTCCACTTCACGCTACTGCTTCTTTCTATTATCAGTTCTAGACAAAGTATTTGTGAAAACCAGCTGCTTAGTCCAGCCCAGCCTGCTGATCTTGCTGTTGTGTTTCAACATCTGTCTGTATTTCCAGGCCTTTGAGATAGCTGACACTAGTACTAAACCTATCACTTATGCATAATTCCATGTTCTAGAAAAGCAAGAATTTAAACACCATCTTAAGTCTTCTTGACCACCTGCTCTTATGTCAGACATTCATCCCTCTCCATTTTTGTTAGATAATGAGCAGAGTCAGACCCATCATTCTTGAGCTACATGTGGGCTAAGTAAGCTCACATTAATCTTTTATTGACATACTTGAAATTTACACATCCCATCAGGAAAGCCTTTAAATTCTGGATAGTATTTATGAACCAATTATGTCGAAGTTGCTGTATTATGAAATGACTCTGCATTTATAAATTTCTAGACAAGGCTCCTGATATGTCAAGAATAGACACAATGAAGAAATGTAGACTTAAAGGCTATATTTTGAGTGAATGACTGGTAAATGTATTATATGGGCTGTAAGCGGGAGTATGATATTTCTTCCTATCTATCTGCTAGAGCTTAAAGATACACCAACACTCTGCAAATATGACAAAAAAACCCACATATGGGTTACAGGATGTGTTTATAAACATACTCAAAGTATTGAGAGACAGAAAAGTATAAGTAGAAAGAAATCTTAGGCAGAAGAAGGGAAGAAACAGCCCATTTCAAGATAAAAACTCAGTTGTGAGGTGAAACATATCAAAGTTTGTCAGTAAAGCTGAAAGACTCCAAGTTCATATAATACACCTACTACATAAACAACTTACCAAACGCATGTAGCATGTACTCACAGAGTATTTGATGTTTGTTAGCTGCCATTCTTTAACTACTTGCTGTCTTAACAGACCGGCTGAGTTCAGAGTCAGTGATTATGCAGACCATAAACCGGAGTGAATGCAACACGCCTGGAGCCAGGGCCAAACTTTAGAGCTAACCTTTGTGCAGAACCACCCACAAAGCTCCCGTTCCCCCTGAGTTTTACAAGCCTGTGGGCTGCTGCATTGCTGCTATTTTAAGCTACCTCCTAAATCAGTGTAAAACTTTGCAGAAAAAAAAGTGCTTCCAGTTTCTGTTTGCCAAGTGTGAGTCTGTGGGGAATTACTAGTTGGAGGCCATGAGTGTGTAGAAGGCTGTGGGATGGACACTAATTCTTAGGAGTGGGAAGAAGAGAAGCTGATAAAATTCTCAACCAGTGAAGTCTACGATGGATCAAAAATGAGAGTAATTTAAATAGACTAGTTGTAGTTTAGCCCAGTCTAACTGCATTTAAAGATCACAAGCTTAACCAGCTGTCTTAAAAGCACTCTTCAAGCTGGTAAAGCAGCAAATTTTGGTATTTAAAGCCAGAAACAAGAAAGGCAAAACCAGGTCAGAGCATCCAGCCTGCTGGCACTAACCATAACATTCAATGTGAATATATGATGAGCAATTGAGAATTTGTTATATTAATGGCTTTCTGACTTGGATGCATTAGAAAATTTCTTTAAACCTTCATGTTTCAGTTTGAAATTTAGCAGATGAGTCCAGTATCCAGCCAGCCACTCTATCTTCGTGAAGAAAATAAGCTTTTTCAGAAAAAAGGAAAAAACTTCACTGGGCAACTACACATTATTTTTCAAAGTGAGAAAAAAATGTATCTATAAGCATGTATTTAATAGGCTCACTTAATATCCTTTTTATATTAAGGCAAATACAACATGCATGAAAATGTTCAATGCCATTTAATGAAAAAATTGCGCCTGTGCTACCCTGAGTACTACCATTTATTTCTACCTTTTTTTCCTCATTCAGATTAAAAGCTCTATTAAATCCAGACAAAAAACTTCAATCTTCCTTCCATATCCTTCCATAAAATCTTTCAAAAAGAAGAACTCAAAGTCTGAGGTCATGTTCATTGCAAACATGCTATCAATATTTGCAAAGATACAAAAGAACACAAATCACATTTTTGCTAAATGAAATGTTTTTAAAATGGCAAGAAAATGTTTCAGAAAAACATTTCAGGTTTCATAGGGTGACATTTAGTTTGCATTTCTTAGTTTCATAGGTTGGAAAGTTGGTTTGAAGCTTTTAAAATTCTCTTTCTGTTTTGATACTTGCACCAAAAGTTTAGCCTCTATGTTCCTGAAAGACTCTACATTTCATGTATCAAGAAAATGAAACCTGAACTACTGGTAAAAAACTTATTAGACTGCTTGTGCAGAACTTAACATTTTTGCTTTCCTCTGCCCCAAACATCTGTCAACCAGGAATGTCAAAAGTTTCTTGCTCAAAAATCAAGTACTACAGACACTCACCTAACAGCTGTGAGTTGTTACTTAAAAGACATAAGATTAGGCAGCTTAGGCCAGGCATAAGGCAGTAAAATTAGAATCATCCCTGTAAATTGAGCAGGTAGCATTAACTGCATTGCAAATAGTGATGTTAATTGCCTTTAGTATGTTCTGTTGTAACACAGTAATTTTTTCTTATTTAGACTGCACTTTAAAAATTCTATAAATAGTAATCCATTAAAATACACAATTTACAGCTGGCTTAAAACAAGGTATAAGTAATAATAATAGAAAGAAAAAACAATTTCACAAAAATATTCCACTAATAAACAAAGCCATAATTACATCTCAGAAGCCAGGAGTTTCTCACTTCCCCTTGTGCATTTAAGTCAGAATTACAGCATAGCTGATTTTTTTTCATTGAATGCTAAATACAATTAGAGACAAGTACCAAGGAGTTATACAAAAATTCAAGTGAAACTGTTTATAATCCCAGTTCTCTTTCAACTGCACATATGCACAAAAATAGAATCTTGCCTATGACTTACAGAAGTGATATAGAGCATATAAGGAGGTTAACAAAAAAGCTTTGGTAGGTATTTCATTTCTTACAGGTCTCCATTTTCAAACATGTGATATTGATGAATATCAGAACTACGTAGCAACCAGGAATAGAGAAACACCAAGAGATGCAGAGGCTATTTCACTTGGCAGAGGCTACTTCATTTCTATTACTGCCTTGTGGTAGAGCAAAAAAGTCCAGGGGAAAATGTAGGATTTATACATCCCCTTCAATCACACCTTTTCATCTGATAACTAGCACTAACAGCATCCATTATGTAGCCAAAATACTATTAGAGTGAGAACTTACAGATGTAAATGTGAAAATCTAAAGAAGAAAAAATTCTATTGCTCTTTGGCTTGCTTATTAAATCACTTGAAAGCTTTATTTCTCATTGCAGATGAATTCTGACTCAGTGCTGAAGTTCTTACAATAGCATGAAGGCATAAGTAATGTATTATATAATATTTATGAAAAGCACTGGTCTTTTAAAAAGATTTTTACAACCACATTTAGTTACAAGCTTCTCAAGACTTTGGGGTTTGTTGTGGGGTTTTGGAGGGTTTGTTTGCTTTCCAAGCCTGAGATTCTGTTCATCAAGACAGGGCAGCAGCAAAAGGATGTCTTTCCTATCTGTCACCTGTGAGAAGCTGGTGGGATGGAACATTCCTTCTTTGAAGAACACTGACCATGACTTCTCCCTTCCCCATTCTCAATCCTGATGGTTCCACTATCCCTTCTCATGGATCACTGCTGCACCCAGACACTCAGAAATGGTCAGTAACAAGGATCCTGACCTTATGCTCCAGCAATACGCAGAGAAGGAAATCTTTCTCACTCAGCTGCAGCCCCTCTGCAGCAATCCCTGCAGCTACTTTGAATTCCTAAATAAGCAAAAAGCATCTACTAGGCCATTCTAGCACTGAGCGGACATTATCTTTTAGCAGAAGCTGGAGGCAAATAGTGAAAAAACCATGTGAAATCAACATTGTCCTCAAATATGAATGGTTTCACATTTTCTTTATTGAGAAATACAGAAATGTGTGTAAACATATATATATATATAAATACATATATTTTCTATATATATGACTTTAACAACATCCTCAGCAGTATCTGTGGTATTGCTTCAGTAAGATCTGCTAGGGAATATGTATGTTACATACTTAGCCTCTTTATTTTAAAACATTTTTAAAATACCTGTCTACAAAAAAAACCAAAACAAACAAATGGGGATCATCCAAAGAATTTCAGATTAAAATGACATGATTTATAATTTAAATCGTGGCAACAATAGCTACAGGTAATTTAATGAACTACTCTCCACAAAGGCTTGAGGGGGGGACATGATGATGACAATTGGCTATATGTGAAACTAAGTCAGAAATTTTATATATTAATATTTTTGAGAAAATTGTAACAAGCAATGACCTTCCAGCTTTTACAATAACCACAACAGCTGAGATAATGGCTAGGTAAACAATTACTGACACATTAACTTCTAGGATTTTGTATCCAACTAAACTCAACACAAGCTAAGCAAACAAAAATATTACCTTTTTGATTATTATTATTCTGAAATAAACGCATTATAGTCTTTCAGTGGTGCAAAAATAGCTATAAAAAAAGACATTTCACATAGCGAAGTGCGTGCTGAGCTTACCAGAAGACGATTACCACCTAGTGTCTAATGCTAGTATTACCAACAAAGTAGAAGCCAGAGAAAGACTCTGATAGCAAAGTAACTCTAAAAGTAGAAAACTGCTTCTGACTATGCTAGAAAACTACATAGCTACTTTCCTATAATTAACTACCAGTCCAAAAGAATAACATAAAGTATACATCAAAACTGGCCCAGCCCTAAGAAATTAATGACATACTAGATCCTTTCAAAATGAAAGTGTGCAGGTCAGCATTTGGGACGACTCTGTATTAAAAGTAAGTTCTTAGCACTAACATATCCTCTTCCTACAAACTGAGGTGCATATGGACACTGTCAGACTGACAAGCAAGAAATCAGGTTGGTTACTTGCTAATTCATAGCAAACATAAAACACCAAGCTACAATGTTGGAGCTTATTCTTGTTCAGTTTGTAATCACCCACTGCTTCTTGCTGGAATTTGAGTAAAAAATGAAGACTTAGAGGAAGCACTGGCCCTACTCAACGTTACCTTGTGTTTACCAGCAAAACAGTATATTGCTAATGTTGTTTAACAGATTTCTAAACCAACAGGACTGAAGAAAGCATGACATTTAAATGCCTACAAGTCAGAGGTATTTAATCCTAAGTAGCTGAGATGGGCTGTAAATATTGAACTAAAACCCAACAAAACAGGAATGAGTGACAGAAGGAGATCAGAGAGACTACTGAGGATCAAAACAATAATTTTTGAACATTGAATACAACTTGGTTTCCATTGCTTATCAGTCATCGTGTCAGTAGCATTTCTCGTATGTTTCTAACATTTAAATTTCCTGTCTCATGGCACGGAAAACCAGCAAGTGTTGGGAACTATACAAGTGCAAACAAAAAGCCATAAACATTCTATGAGTCCCATTCCCAGTAGAAACAAGTATTACTTCAGTATACTTTAACTACACACATAACTTGCTCAACAGAAAAGCAGGGGTACTGCAAATAGTTCTTTTGTAGATGCTAAGAAGAGATACACTTAAAGGAAAATACAACACATTGTCACAAAAGGCACTGGTGATATAGCAGGAGAAACTCATTTTTATCATTTCTTTGTCTGTGGAAATGACTAGTTTTGATCAACTTAATAGCAAAAAAGTGGTTTACACCAGACTTAAAACCCTCTATTTTTGGAGAAGATTTCGACAGTCATTTAACAGACTGATTCTTTAAGTGTTACACACCACAGAATCTTGAATTGCTACTGCAGTCAGTTTTCATTACTTTGTTTTCTTTTGACATTAAATTTCCAACCCATTACACTTCAGAAGCACACAACAGCCTTCTCTTGAACTGAGAAACAGAGCTTATTGACATAACTGTAAAAGGGAAGAAAAATATCAAATTTTACAAAATACTGGAACTACAAAGCAAGTTGTAGCAAAATGTAGAGAGTAGAAAAAGTAGTTTGTTTCACTCAAGGCCTCATTCCAACACCAAGTCAATGGGAAACAATAATGACCAGGATTTGCAAAATCCAATGCTACAGACTCAAGTAGAAGCAATGATAGATCCTACAGTAAATTCATTACAATTTAAATTATATGGATAATGAGCTGCTGACTCATGCTAAAATAAGACTAGCTCTCTAGTCATCTGAGGACAGTGAGCATGATCAGTCTGGATCTAAACAAAGCACCCTAGAGTAATTATATGGAAATCCTTTGAGCTTGTTTTGAAATAAAAACAAAAGTCACAAAGTATGCAGCAATTACCTCTAGTGTGTATATATATAAATAATATATATATTTCCTTATATGTCTATAATGAAAAACAACCTTTTAAATGGCAATCTTTAAAATGCAAGATTAAGTCAAACAACACAGTAAATTTGAGCTCTTTTTTCTCATGAATAAGGAGATAGTTAAACATACAGTTTGAAGAGCCAGTAATGTAACCTAACACTATAACCATAGTATCATAGAATAGTTTGGGTTGGAAGGGACCTTTAAAGATCATCTTGTCCAACCCCCCTGCAATAAGCAGGGACATCTTCAACTACATCAGGTTGCTCAGAGCTCCATCCAACTGGACCTTGAATATTTCCAGGGATGTGGCATCTACCACTTCTCTGGGCAACTTGTTCTAGTGTTTCAACACCCTCATCATAAAAAAAATTCTTTCTTATATCAAGTCTAAATCTTACTCATAAGCTTTCAACCTGCTTGTGGCTATTCTTCAGAGACAGCATGTTAACTGTATAATTATGTATAATTCAGTAAAGACTTAAACTACATCAATGGCACAATATGAAAACTCTTTTAAGCTTATCTGTCAGCCACAGGTAGTAAGATAGATAGACCATAAAGAGATTGTCTCTGCTCTTACCTCTTATGCCTGTCACTTCTACTTTTTTTCCCTTTCTTCTGTACATTTCACTGGATACCTAGCTTTATGTGCTTAATATCTTTCGCATAATGACAAAAATTTCTGGACTCCAGACTACCAAAGACTTTGATTTTCTATTTTTCTGTAGAAATAGCGCAAGTTTCTCTTCTGGCTTTGCCTCTTAGCCCTGATATCTACGAGGAGGTCCCATGGATGAAAGAGTACTTCATGCCTAGATTTCTTTCTGACAACTACTAGTAAAAATAATACTTTCCCAAAACACTGGCCTACCTGGCTTTATGTGCTGCATCTGCTGACCACCTTTCCAAACAGCCTGTTACCTCACTCCAGCTGCACTTGAGGAGCCTGTACTCCAAATATGATAGAGAAGAGCTGTGTTTCTGAAATGAAGCTAAGAATCTATAAATAGCTATCAGGAAAGTTCAAATGGGATCATAAGATTTCAGAAAACAGCAATCAGAAGAGGTTAACTTTCTTCAGGGAGAGTAAGAACACGGTATAATTGCTGGCTACTATTGTTTCTAAACAGAGGACCGCTAAGTGCCTACAATTGCTGCCAGCTGCTCAGCAGAGGTTAGAAAAGGCAAGCTGAATGTTAGGAATTACTTAAACAGAAATATAGGACAAAATAAAGACAATTGTTTTGCCACTAGTTGTGTATATATAGCACCTGCAAAATAATGTTTAAAAGTACAGAAGGACTTGCATACAAAAAATAACTACACAGCAGCCACCAACCTGTGTTTCTCCAGATCCTTCTTTTTGCCTTACTGGTAGATGTGCATGATGTTTGCCTTTTTCAGACACCATCAACCTCTCTTGATCACCATGATCCTTCAATGATGATAGAGTGGCCTCACAATGACATCAAGCAGCTTCCACATCATTCTTAAGTGCATCCCATCTGCATTCATAGATTTCTGTACTCAGTATGCTTCTGCTGGTTTTGGCTGGGGTAATTTTCTTCATAGTAGCTAGTATAGGGCTATGTTTTAGGGTTGTGCTGGAAACAGTGTTGATAAACCAGGGATGTTTTAGCTTTATTACCCCACCAGCCAGCAGGCTGGGGATGCACAAGAAATTGGGAAGAGGCACAGCTGGGACAGCTGACCCCAACTGACCAAAGGGATATTCCACATCTATGGCATCATGGTCAGCATATAAAGGAGGAAGAAAAAGGAAGGTGGGCATGTTCAGAGTTATGGTGCTTTGGCTTCCCAAGTAACTGCTATGTGATATAGCCCTGCTGTCCTGGAGATGGGTGAACACCTGCTTGCTGATGGTGAGTGCTGAATGAATTCCTCGTTTTGCTTTGCTTGTGTGCGCAGCTTTTGCTTTACCTACTAAACTGTCTTGATCTCAGCCCATGAGTTTTATCACTTTTACTTTTCTGATTCTCTCCCCCATAGCACCAAGGCAAAGTGAGTGAGTGGATGTGTGGGGCTTAGTTGCCAGCTGGAGTTAAACATGGAGCGTAACATGGGGCTTGAAGATTTTGAGATAATGACAGATTTGATTGGAATGTGCTAGTTAAAATTTATAGCTCTTATTGCTCTTTAGCTTTTAATTGACAGGCTTCTCTGCTTGCCATGAGCCTTGCTTGCCTTACTGTGTATTAGTCTATTGCTTGTTAGTAGCTGCTTTTTGCTTTTGCTGCTTGTACTGTTTATCATCTTACCCAGCAGTGCCTGAGAATGTTTTGATAACAGCAACGGGGATGCACCTGGGCTGGCAGATGGCCAGCCATCATTGCTGTTTCTATGCTGCTGTACTCGGCAGGGTGGAATGCGAGTGTTCCAATTGAAGGGACTGTGATCTGTGGATGAGTCCATGTGGGAGCAGAACACCCCACAGCATCTATGGCTGTGAATAAGTCCACACCAGAGCAAGTACATATTGAAACAACTGTGGCTGTGGCTATGTGTGTGCCATAGCAGGTATACCTCCATGCTGGAGAAGTACACCTCGAAGCATCAGTGGCTGTGCATGAGGTCATGCTGGAGCACCTCAAAATGAGTGGCTCTGGAGAAGCCCAAAACAGAGCAGGTACACTCTTGAGGGACTGCAGCTACGGGTAATCCATGTTGGATCAGCTATCTGCTCTTGGTCAATGTTCAGGACAGGATCTTGGGTGAAATGGAGCTTTCTTTATGACCCAGTACAATAAATTTT
This sequence comes from Coracopsis vasa, assembly GCA_026283785.1. NCBI lineage: Eukaryota > Metazoa > Chordata > Aves > Psittaciformes > Psittacidae > Coracopsis > Coracopsis vasa. The sequence continues at coordinate 26,622 of JANHGB010013460.1, forward strand.
ATGTTTTATGCTTCTGGACACTCTAAAGAGTTAATACACATACTTGTCCCCCAGGAACTAATGAAGTTAGCTGCCCTCAACTCAGACCCATCAGTCAGAAAGGAGATGCCCACCAAAGTAGTTTGGAAGACTCTATGTTAAAAAATGCAGTTTTCTCCTTACCCATTTAATTACGGAGTTTCCACAAATTATAATATAAACTAGGACTATATGAAATATAATTTTCCTTCAGAACCTATCTGAATGGTGAGATTCCTCTCCCTTCCTCCACAAGGGCTGATGCAACTTGGGGAAAAGGAAAGTCTCTGTCACAACAATAGAGTGAACAAAGGTTAAAAAATGAAAGTCTAGAGCTTAACATAGCATTAGAAAAATAATTCAATTCCTTCAGTTACAAAGAAAAAATTATTCAAGGGCTTCCTCAGAAGCTATTTTCATTGCAATGTTTTGTCATGCATGAACATGACTGCATGCGTTCAACTGAGGATGAGACAGTTCTGATGGCAATTTTGAAATTCATGTAGCCCAGAGGAAAAGGTTTGTTCCTGATATAATTCTGAACATGTGTATCTACACTGATTATGAAATTACAACTCTGAGCAACAGCATTACCTTTTTCCTGGTTCCAGGAACAAAAATTGGTACCATAGATCCACAAGAGGAGAATCTTGACCTTTCCCACCAAAATGATGTCTTCTTTTTATACCTAGCCTTTCTTTCTTCTATTTGCATATGGTTACAGCAGTTTTTCAAGTTTTTTAATGTTGATTTTCTTGATTTCTCTATCAGTCTGACATATGGATTAAAAAGTAGTTGCAGTACAGAGGCCAGACTTCCAGACTGTGAAAGCGTTTCAGCAGGTCCTGTTTGCACTACAGATTACTTGAACCATGTCCTTTTAAAGAACTCTTTGTATGTTTATTTGGGAATAAGGAGGGAATTTGATTAAAATATCACTAGCTGAGCAGGGACTATAGAACAGCATGCTTTTAGTTACTAATTTTCTTTACATTTCAAATGTAAATGAAGAAATTTCCTGCTGTTCCATTTGAATAAAAAAGTGGTATCTGGTTCTGTGAAGCAAAGAAATTCTGAGCTCGTATGTGACAGAAAGGAAACAGGATTTAAAAACCTCAAAGGTCTTTATAAACAGTCAGAGATACTTTAAATTTAGAAAGATCTCTGAAACCAAATTTTTTGTACATATGACAAACACTGAAAGCGCACGGGGAAATGTAAAGAAACATTCTTAATAATACTGTTAAGTCCTTCACCAAAGGACTTTTAGAAATAAAACTACACAGGAAGTTACTTCAAAACTGCTTGAATTTATACTGAAAACACACATGAACAGTAATTTTGGTTTCATATTTGTTTAGCTTAAATGTCTTTCATTATAAATCACAACAGTGGCAAAGCCCTACCTTAGGGAAAAAACACAACCCTATTCCAGAAATGTGCATAAATTATATATGTTATTATACGTTATTATATATTATATAGCTTTCTACTGCCTTACAGATGCCCATGTTTGTCTATATCTGTATGCAGTCATGTGTTACTTTTGCAGGCAAGAACCATTAATGTTCTGTCCCTTGACAATGCCCACAGTTATAGGATTTTGGTCTTATATTACAGTAATATAGACAACAAATGAAATAATGAATGTAATTTGACTGATTTTTCCTATTTGGGAAGTGTGAGGAATGAGCTGGGATTGACTTGTGGTGATGACAATGCAACTTAAGTACAGGTAAGTATGAGAAGTGCAACTGGTATGCAAATGGACGTTGAAACTCCCCCTTTTAACAGGGGATTCAGAGCAGTACTAAAAATCCAGTGTCAGTCTTTCAAAGACTTCTTTCTCTGCCTGTCAGATTGTCTAAAATCCTCACTGATGGACCAGGGAAAGTAACAAATGCTGGTACAGAAACCTGGTCAGCATCCATGACATTTTTATTAATAGTAACAAAAGCAATACTGTACCAGCTGGTATTTCAGATCATACAGCACTTCAGGTTTAGAATATTAGATAAAATGCCAAAGATGGCAAACATGGTACTGCAATACTGTGCTAAGGCTGATAATACACAAGTAAATAGATCTATGTCTTGAGACTGATCAGAGAGAACACATTCAGCAGTTTCTAAGGTAGTATGTGTATTTGTATGATTACTTACATCTTCCCTAAGAAATAGTTTTCACTGTTACTTTCCAACATGTATAAATGTTTATGTAAGGATTTTACATATTAAAACAAATTTATCTATCTCCTCCCAACAGGGACACTTCATTATACAAGGAGAATCTTTCTTAGGGGGAAAACCCAAAAGGTCTAGTTCATTTCCAAGATTGTGACAGTTTAGATAAATACACTCCATATAAATTATTGGTTAAAAATAGGAAGAAAATGAGAAGACTAAATGAATCGGAGAAAGAATTTAGGCTGCTTAATATACATTCATAAAAAAGGGGATGAACAGTAAGGTAACAATGTTTGCTTATGCTAGGAAGTTATTAAGGTAGTAATGCTAAGAGCAAACTGTGAAGAATGTCAGAAGGCTCTTGTAGGATTGCGTGGCTTGTAAATACAATGGTAAATGAAATTTGGTGTCAATAGCTGCAAATGATACACGGAGAAAACCATACATAGATACATATAATAAAAGTTACAGATTCTGAGTTCATCATTTTCACTCAGGAGCAGATCTTGGCATTATGTTAGATCTTGACATTAGTTCCATGAAAACATGGATTTAGCTCTTAGGAACAGTCAAAAAACCCCCAAACAAACCCAAAAAAAACCCACAGAAAAAAAACCAAAACAAATCAAATATTGGAAAATACTGGGAAAGGACAGATACTTTTATTACTGTACTAACTTAGGGTCTGTACCTTGAATACCTTTTAGGGCACTGGTACTGTGGCTTGGAGTAGAATATTTACTTAGAAATGCAGGAAATACAAAGAAAGAAAGAAGGATGATAAAAAATATGGAACAGTTTTCCCAAGAGATACTGGGTAGCCTATGACCCTTCACTCTGGCTGAGGAATGGCTAAATGGAGACATAATAGAGGTCTACACATCAGAAAGGGCAGGGAGAAAATGGAATTGACTGTTTACTCCTTCAAAAACAAGAAGAAAACGCATGTACATGAAGCTAGAGGGAGACAAGTTCAGGAAATTAAAAAGCAAACAAGCAAACCAACCAAACCAAAAACCAAATACCAAAACAAAAAGGGAGTGTTTCTTCATGCAATGGGAAGCAGACCTGTGAAATTCCTTGTCAAAAGACATTGTAGATACAAGAAGCTGCTATAAGCTAAAGGCAAAACATATGAAAGACAGATCAAAGACAACTGAAAGACAGATCAACTGAGAATTAAAAATTAGGCAAAAAGAAAATATATTAATGAACAGGCTTAGGAAATTCCTTCAACTGAAAAAGGTAAAAAGCTGTGAAAGTATTAAGGTGTGCTTGGCCTGTTCTTACTCTTCCAGTCTGTGTGTGTACCTCTCAGATATAGAGTACTTGGCAAAATGGGTCCTTCATGTCAATCAGCACAGCTATTCTTATGTTCTTAATGTCACTGCTGTAGCCTAATAAAGTATTTTTTTCTTTTTTAGATAAAAACTCACTTCACTTCTATACCTCAATTAAATCTATTGCATTAAGTGGTGGAATTCTTGTGAATTCCATTCTTCAACAGCTAGAAATAGTTTAATGGTGAGGTTTTTTCAGTAAAAAAAGGTAAATCTCTTCCTGACCTCCCCACATGTATCATTTTACATCTAGGAACAAGTCACTGATAAACTGGAACATTTGGAAGGAAAAAAAAAGGCAGACAATGTGCACTGAAATAGATGAGCAGAAAATAATATGCTTCTAAGGACCTCAGATTACACATTTTTTGTTATAGGTTAGGCAGACACTATTCTCAAAAACAAAGACTGTGAAAATGGCTTACAGGTTATGCTCAGTGGATAACTGATTGGAGCTCTATGCCTTAAAATGTTTAATAAAGCATATGGTTATTTCAGTTCTAATGTTCATAGTTTCAGAAGGAGGTTGAAATGTTGGAGACAGTTCAGAAAGGAATCACAGGTTTAAATAAGTATTGGAAATATGCCTTACAGTGGAAGACACTGAGATCATAACTCGTTCAGTTTATCAAAACAAAAAAGGAGCAATTTGATCATGTTAATTGTGAGAATGCAGGGCTTTCTCACCTGATAGTAAAAATGCCACAAAATCTAGTGGCATAAAGCTACAGTTGCCCGGATTTCATCTTGGGAGAGAAAGGATTTATCCCAACTATTTACTCCAGGGTAGTTCTGGCACTTTTCTTATGTGCAGTTCAGAGTAGCAAAATTAGAAGCCTGAATTTCTTGTAGTCAATACACTTCCCTACTTTGGACTGCACAGCAATAGCCACAAACACAGACAAAAAGCAAGGATGATTCAGCATATGAACAAATTGTTAACACTTTTAAGGGATTCTTTTTGATATGATTCTTTTTAATAATATTTTTAAACTAACAATATATGCTTTTTCTCCCTTCCTCCCCCCCCCACAAAAAGAA
>JANHGB010013463.1:0-25689 GCA_026283785.1 Coracopsis vasa
CAGTTCATAACAAAGCCAGAGCTGGTGAGTCAGGTGGATGACCCCGGGTACGGTGTTTCAGCCTCGTCACAGGCCATCTTCTCTTCAGCAGTGTAGGTAAGCCCTCTGAGCTTCACTTCACTGCAAGTCACACCACTGCTGAGGGTAGGCTTGCCTGATTCACCAAATTGTCTCCTACTGCTCTGATCATAAAGCAAAGGCTGGTGCGGTACAAGCAGGCTTCTTGGGGACTTTTGCTCGTGTAGGTGAGCATGGAACGGCCTCGCAGAGATGCAGGACTGATGAAGGGGGAGAAGGGGACTCAGTCTCTTCATAAATTTCTGGTTCCTGCATGCTGGTTTACATGCTTCAGCAGATAACACATGGTTCTGTCAGCAGAATGTGTTTGTCTTTGGCTTCTGTTTGACACTTCCACTTGCAAAATTGCTACAGCTGGAGTTGTGAGCAAATGATTTCTTTATTATTCATAGCAGCAGGTGCTGCAACAGCCTTTTGGCTGGAGTTGTACTCTTTTGGTCCATGGTTTCTATATATTTGATTAGATTGTGCCATGCTGCTCAGATGGGATGCTAGTCCTCCAATAAATGTATTTTGTTATACAATCAGTTATATAGTGCATTATCGTTATTATTTCCATAAATCACTTTTAGTTGGCAGCCTTCTGTTTCCATTTGGGATCATTCCAGCAACAATTTGCAGCCTTTTTGTGTGGCATCCTAAAAAGATTTTGGAAGTTAACATAGCCTGGGTTTGATTTTAATAGCTGATGCCCTTCTGGCTGTAGTAGAACACAGAAACTGGCTATCCATGCAGGATTGACGTGTTTATTTCAATTCACATATCGTTAATGTATTCTTCAAGAAGTGCTTATCCCAAGATTCAATGTGGCCATTTAGGCACCCGCCTCCACTGCGTTTATGCCAGAGTCATGATGCTAAAAATCTGGTGCCTGTCCCCAGCAGGGTGATTGAGAACAGCATAGTTGGCTGCACACTGGAGGGACAGAGTGATGTTGCCTCACTCAGATAGGCATCCCAAACATGTGGCACACTGATGTTGAACCTGCCTGCCCCTTTCCAACCCACACAGCCTGTGTCTGACTTCCCCATTCCTCTATGGAAGTGAGATGCTTCTGCTAAAGGCCACTCTTGAAGGCTCAGCACTGACTCTTAAGTGATGCTGCTAGAGAAATTCTGGTTTGTAGTGCTGTAGTTCTGCTCCTTAATCTTTGCAGAGTGGGCCCATGTAGAATGTCTTAGGAAATAAGATGAATTTCCTCTTCAGCCAGATGGGAATCCGAAGCACATTCTCCCTTTCTGGGCTGTAGAAGACTGAGGGGGAGATGAATCCTCCAGCTTCTGTAAGAGCACGAGCAGAAGAGTTCTGGCATGAGGGTCTGTGCAGGTAGCACAGGCCCTGGCAGTGGTGGGCCCTCACTGGGGAAGGGGGGTCAGCTCCAGTCTCTGCAGGTATTTCACCATCACTGAGCTAAAAATCAAAAGGGAGCCTGAATGGAATCTGTACATAACAGTTCAGGCAAGCAGTGTGCAGGAGCCAGAGCTGTCCTAGACTTGGAACTAAAGCAGAGCTACAAATTACATTCATAAAACCTCTTTTGGACTCTGCCACTCATTATTTTCCCATCTAGAAGTGACCACCTCACTTGGTCTTTGCTGGCTAAAGCAGGCTAATTTCAGCTGCTGCTCAGGCAGACCTTCAAATGGAGCAAGAGGCTTTTTCACTATGAAATTTCCTTGCAGAAGGAAAAGCATCTGAAATCAAGCTGTGTTTTTCCTGTTATTAAGAAAGACGCTTAACCAATTCAGTTCTGTGCGTAGAGGAGGAATTTTCCAGTATCTCAGTAAAATTCTTCGCTAAATAAAAGGTAAATAAAAACTGTGCTTTTATAGACAGGTTCTCATTAAGGCTGCAGAGGCAATATTGGCTGAAGAGATAATGGAGCACTTGGTGCATCTGATGTAAAGGTGCAGATGGTTGTACATATGGGGACAAGCAGATAACAAGAACAGGGAGTGTGTCACTGCAAGGCACAGGAGTATCTGCCTTTTCAGCTGGCTGCAGACTGGGCACTTCACACCTGCAAGTGCACTGGTATCTGGAAAAATCAGATTAGCCTTCTGTTGAATTAAAAAAAAATAATAATTAGGTGCAGTTTCACCCATTATGCTGGTTTCATTTACAGGCTGCATTGCTGGGAAAGTTGATAGATCCAGCATATGAAAGGAGAGCAGCTGATATGCATTTAATCACTGGCAACAGCATCCTCATTTGGGTACTGAAACTTATTAAAGAGAATATGGATCAAGAGGAGCATCCAAATATAGTGTTAATGGTACCAGTTTCAGGTAGCGTGGCAGATTCGAAGCAGGGAGATGAAAAACATGGAGAAAACAACATGACAAGCCAGTTTGGCCATGTCCCTCAGGCAGAGGGACCCTCTCCAGGTCACAGATGGACAAGAACCATCACTCTGCTGCTCTAAGTAGCTATAGCCACAGTGTCCTCTGTTTCCCACCTGTCAGTACAGCTGCCCACACATCTTGCTGGTGGCCTGTGTGCTCCCCGAGCTCCACCAGCACTGTGAGACACTTTCAGGCAAGTTCCAGTGTGCTGGACCTCAAATCCCTTCAGGACGTACCTGCTTGGGCCAGAGACCATTCCTCAGCTCACTCCATGCAAAACAGATGAACCTGGCTTGGAAATGGGTATGAGGTTGTCCTTAGCAAACAAAACAATTATTTTTATTGATGAGCTCTATATTTTTTGCCTTGTGTAAGGTTGTGATGATCAATAATGATACATATTGTCATTCTGAAATGTGGAACTTATTTAAAGGGAAAAATAAAAGTATAATTATTAAAGAATTATGTATTTTTTTTTCTTACAGGTGCTGTTTCAGAAGCTGTGTAAGGAAAAAGCAGGTAGGACACTGTATTCTTGAAATTTCTTGGTGGCTTGTGTAGACACTCATGCATTGATGGAGGACCCATAGGAATCTCTACTATTAGTCAGTGTAGTTGCTACAATCACTGCTACGCTGTTGTTCGTAATGTAGTGGTGTAGAATATACGTGGTTATTAGGAAAGCTGATAATTCAGCAACTTTTGACTTATACTTTGCAAGGTGAGTTATGAAATATCAGGGATAAAAGCAAATATTTGTTGTTGGTGTCGGAGTAGGACTGAAGTGCTTGCCATGGCACTGGTGCATGTGAGGCGAGTCGATCAGAACAGTAAGAGGAATTAAAGACATGGATTCCCTGAATCTCACATTATCATACCAGGAGCTAAGGAAAGGTTTGGATATACAGATGCACACACAGAGATCCTGATTCAGCAAGATACTTAACACGCAATTAAACCCGCATTTGACAAAACCAATTCATTGCAACCAGGCATAGGCAACTGCTTGGATGATTTGCTTAATTGAGGGTAAATGTCCTTATTAAATTGTAATGAAGCACAATTAAGAAATACAGAGAAAAAAAACTGCTTCCCAGAATGTGGGTTACTGGAATTTAATAACAGCTCCACAGTTTTGCAATAAGAAATGTCCCCAAAGTCTAAGTGAATCCTCATTCCCACAAAAGGCTTTGCCAGCTAGAAATATTTCAGTCATAAAACAACTGCCCTCCAGAGTCACTCATTTCCAACTGTTTTTTCTGTTTTGCTAGTCAATATCTATGCAGTGTGTGTCAATTAAAATGAAAGCAATTGGACATCGTTATTGTAATTATCGCTCTGTCTCTAGATGACTTCGCATCTTTTTTTTTTGGCCTGAAGGACTAGTTTAAGCCAGTTTGCTAACTCAGTGGTTTCGTCTTGGTCAGAGTAGCATCTGTCTCTGCTCTAAATTGCATCCTCAGTTCTTTCCAAGGGCCACCTTAATTCGGTTAGAAACAGATGAACGAAGCCTTTTGCAGCCAGTGTCACTGATTCAATGGCTCTGCTGGCAAACGTGCTGACTTAGCAAAATGCCAGAAACCGTGGCCTAGAAAATGCCGGTCTCCATAGGCAGTTTCACCCTCATATACTTGGGTCAATAAAACATGAAGCTGTTGAGCACAGTGGAAATACAAGTATTTTCATTCAAGTTCTGTGCACATCAACTTTTTATGCTTTATGAATTGTATGTGGATTTATTCCATGATGTTATTTGCCAATGAAACATATGCCTGTGCTTTTACAAAGCTAAACAAATTCCATCAATTCTGAGACTGATTTAGCAATTGTTTTTTTATTGTTTTAATTGCTTGGATCAAAACTGCTCTGTGACACCAAAGGCTTGCTTTATAAAGAAACGGATTATTTTAGCAGTGCTCCAATTTTTTACTATGATTAATTTTTTAATTGCTTTACTTTTATGATAACATTAACACTGTCACTAAAAGAGATGAAGTTTAGCACTCATCTTTACAGTAGAACATGGTAGTTGAAAATAAGATAACTACAGGCATTAAAGAAGAATGGCAGGTCATTTTCTGACACAGTTTGGTCACTGAGGTGGAACTTTAATCATGGAAATCTAGCATATGATAGAGCTGGTAATAAATTTATCATTAAAATGTTTCTGTCAGAAAATGCTTATTTCTTCAAACCGAACCATTTTACAGGAAAGGTTAGCAGCCTGTAGTTTCTATTTCAAATAATTTCTGTAAAATATGTGTGCACGTCTTGACGTGCGATGATCTAAACAGTTTTCAAAGTGAGAAGTTTTGATTTTCCTTTGGCTTTGAAACTTTTGGCCTAGAAATTTGTTACATTAAAGCATTTAAAAAAAATAAGAAAAAAAAAGAGAGAAAACGTGATTTAAGTTACAGTAAAAGCCAAATCTATGTCTTGGACTGCGGAACAGGGTTCTTTCCAGTTTTGTAGTTCCTAAACATTTCTGATATTTTCTCTGTTTTCTCGATGACAATTTTTTTCTGTTTTGGAATTTCTTGAGTGAGAAGAAAAACCATCCTGCTCATACTGGCCACACAGAGCACAGCACTCTTCTGCTCAAGTTCATCTTCTGCACCATTTTCCTCTTACATTATCACTTCTTATTGCTTTGCAATCTTCATTTCTTCCTCTGACCTCTTTCTTGGGACAAGCTCTCTCAAACTAGAGCTCTCAACACCTGGAAGAATCATCTCTCCGAGTACCAGTGGTTCATAGTGGGGCAGCACCTTGCCCTCCCACCGTACAGAATCAGCAGTTTTGGATGGATATGGCCCCTCTGACCCCATCCCAGCACAGGGCAGCTCCGAGCTGCTGCAGCCAGGGTGGGGGATCCTGCAGCCCTTTCCCCAGGGCTGGGCTGTCCTTGGCTTCTAGTCATTCTCCACGTAAACCATATTCATGTGTGAAGGAGATAACCCTGCCCTCTGGACTGTTGTTCTCTCTCTTGCTTCCATTTTATTTTACTTTTTTAAAACTTTTAAAACAAACAAATGCAATATTTTGGGGCTTCCATTCTCTGGATTTGCAGTGAGTGTCTTACAGTATATTAAGCAGAATGCTGAAATGTGTCCTAAGAAAAGCTGTAGCTGCACAGACCACTCAGCCACCCCAGGGAACCTCCTCTGAAGAACCACTATAGCTGGCAGTTTTGCTGCCTGCTAGCCAGGCCTAGTACTATTATTTCCAGAGGTAATAACACTGGTTGTTTTAGCAGTGCATGCACTGGAAATAATGATGTCCTGACCATTTAAAAAATGAGGCATTGGGAAAAATATTAAACAATGGTAAGATGTGACTCTAGAGGTGTGAATTTATGCTGCTGTTTTCTTTAATAGTGTCAGGGTGCAGCATGAGCTTGTGGCTCCCTGAGGACCAGGGACAGACACAGGAACAGGTCAGACACAGCTCTAGGACAGCCAGACAAGGGCCTGGGAACAGGGATGGGCAAAGGATGATGTCAGTCTGCAGGTTGGGTCCCATGGCTGGGCAGGGCTGTGGCAGAGCTGGAGAACAGCCCTGATGCAGTGACATGGGGCTGGGATGGACAGCCCTGGGTTGGGCTGAAGTGGGATTCCACAAAGTCTTGGAAATATATATATTTGTATAATTGCACACCACTAAGTAAAACCAGCGTTATTAGGAGTTAGACCTAGGTTGCAAATGTGGTGTCACCCACAATCTTTAAGATGTAGTTAGCAAAGTGCAAGGGACACTTGCAAGAGTCCATATTTTCATGTAGGCAGACTTAGCCTAGGTCTGTTAGTTAGCAAGTTGTCTGTTGGCTTTCTATAGAAGCAATAGACAGGAAGACGATTCACACTTGTACTGCTTGTATGTGATGGCATGAGTAAGCAAGTTTTATGAATATGTAAAATTATCCTATTCTGTGTCTTCACCAAGATGTGTGAAAACACCTGCTTCATCCACTGAATCGTTTGAGAATGAACATGGCTATCATGGTGGTAACTGTGGTTCCAACCATTAAACCGCGGTCCTGCTGTCATTAATAAATGATGTCATTAATAGGACTGCTCCAGTACTATTGCCATGCAATGGACCACTCTGTTTAAGTCATCATCGTTAATGCTTTTCTCATATTGCCAGGCACATAACACCAAACCCCATCTGTACCACCTATCTCTGTTCTGGATTAATAACCCAGGTGGTCCTAATTGTTTGCTGTGGTACCTCAGAGAACACCTTGGTTAGCTGCTTCTCTGTCAGATTGCTGCTGGGTTTTATACAGCCTGCAGTAGTCACTATTAATGCCTAGGTGACTGGTGCTATGCATCCTTACTATCTCCCAGTATATCTCTTAGTAAAAGTCATCCTATTCAGCTTGAGCGTTCTAGCTGCCTAATGTATTTTAAAGTTATCACCACATAGCTCAAGATGACTAACACAGAGCACACTTCATCACTGGTAAGGAAAACGAGCTTTTACTTTGCTGACAAAATTCTGAAGTCAGATTAAAAGCTGACACATCCTGTATTTTAGTGGTATGTATGAAACACTAAATATAGCAGCGTGCTCATGTATTTGCTGATGCATGGTAATGTAGTCTGGAGCAGACAGCAATGGGCTGGCAAGGAAGATGGTGCACTGCAGTAATACAATAAAATCCTCATGTGACCTTGGCCATTTCAGAAGTACTGCATGGATAATAATTGTGCATCCTTGGCTGATATATTACAAAAGTCAGAGGTAGTTGTGGTCCCAGGGCTTTAATGAATAGCCTGATCCTGCAGTGTTTGTCCAGGCATAATGCTCACTGTCTTCAAGGAGAGGTCTCCATAGTGTAAGAAACCAGCACTGTGCTATATAGTAGCTGTATATGACCAACTGCCAACAAAGCAAATGATTCTGGGAACTGAGAGGGAGGTGCAATTTCATCTTGTTAGAAATTGCAGGTGCTTGATTCATCACCAGATCAAACCCACGTACAGTTGTTCCCACTGGTTACATATTTTTGTGTTTCCTTGGTCATAAAAAGTTTTATGCTCATGTTTATATTTTACCTTTGCTGCAGTCGCTGGGTAGGAGTTATGAGTTAATCATGCTGTAAACAGGAAAATGGATGTGGCTCAGAGAACCATAATCTGTACTGGGATTTTCCTCTTGCTCATGGGGAGATGGAGAAGGTGATCTCTTTCAGCCTTTCACATGCCGCAGATGCCTGGCAAGTGCACTGGAGGTGGAGCTGAGGCTGTGGCATGAGCCCCCTCGTCCCATCCTCTGCAGGGAAGAGCAGCAGCTGGGGTAGACATTTGGCAGCCCTTCCCAAGAGCTAGCAGAGGTCTCATGCTGTCATTACTCCGGCTACAAAAGTTTACCCAAGATGAGAACCTGACCTGAAATAACTGGGGAAAATTAAACATCCTCATCCAGTGATCCCATGCATTTACTAGAAGGCAGAGTGTGATCACTTAGACATGTTTCCAACACAAAGCGGAGATGCTTACTTTGGACTGAAAAAGGAACGGGCTGTTTTCCTCAGCAGTGGTACAGTGGAAGTAAACTAGTGAATAAACCCAGCTGTTTGGTGGTCTTGGCCTGTTAACTAGTTAAGCTCTGTATTGCTCAAATTAGAAGTAGAAAGACTTGGTGCTTTTTCTGCATTCAGTGCTTCAGAGTTCTGCATTCAGTGCTTCTTCAGAGTGCTTCATTTGTCTCTTGTTCTAACTTGTGTACAGTGCCAGTTTGGCTCCCAAACTGAGGCACTGAGATTGCCACTTCCTGCCTACATGTTCCTTTCATAATCAGAAATGATAGAACAAACCCATTCTTTGTTCTTCTGAAAGGCAAATCTTCACTACTCAACTTCTACTGATGTATTGGGAGCAGCTGAGAGCAAACTGTGATCCTCAGCTCTCAAAAGCAAGAGGAAAATGAGAACCCTTACTATGTATATCTCAGGATATTGCTGTTTCTAAAAAAAAACCCAACCAAAAACACCCCCCCCAAAAAAAAACCCAAAACCCAACAAACAACATAAATGAAGATTAAAACCATATATGTTTACTGTTTTAGTATGTGATTCTAGACAAAAGCTTGATCTATTAAGAAATACTCTGAATTTTATATAAGATGCTTTAGAAACCATGAAGCAGTAATGTATAAAGGCACTTTAGACACATAGTAATACTCAACATCATTCTAAATATCTCCCTGCATTTCCCTTTCTCAATAGTTCTTTCTGTAACTTTGATTTTCCATCAACATTTTTAATAAGAAAGAAAAATACTGAAAAGTCAAGAGCTGATAAATGTTAAAAATAGTATCTAGTCAATAACTGTACAAAATATAGGTGGCTTCAGAATGAAGGTTTTACAAACATTTTTCGTAACTCATTTTTGTTTACAGGGGAGCTGAGAGCTGAGCACTAAAGAGCTGATAGATGAGCTTGGGTTTGTAACTACTCTTGAGACATGACAGGAACCTTGCTGTAAATGGCAATCTGATGCAAATTGATAAATTGCTGTAAAGTTTTGCCTCTGTTGGAATTAGGGGGTGTTGGTTTCCAGTAACTAAGGTCAGACATTAGGATTCTCAAGTGTTTTTCTTCTGTGAGTGAACAAATGTCTTGCAAAGGTTGCAAACAGCCAGCCATATTCAGCTCCATTGAATCTGAGCAAACAACTTTCTTTAAGCTGGCATTTTCCAAGAGTCATGTCAAAAGCCACATTTTGGCATTTAACATTTATAACAAAAGTAACAAATGCCTGGAAAAATTTCACTGAATAATAAAAAAATCTAGTATATCTGTTTTCTGTTTCAATTAGACCTTTCCCTCAGACCTCTCTGGTAGCTGCTATGCAAGATATGTCCTTGTATTTTATTTCCTGGGCAAGGTTTAACTTCAAATATTTGAAGATTAGACATCTTAAAGTTTGTAAGCAGCAAAATGAATCTTTAGTGTTGTATAATTCTAACTAAGCATTACAGCTCTGACACACGCACATGGGAGAATGAGCTATAGGGTAGGAGTCCTTTGTTTTCACAGAATTCTACACAGAAACCATTTCTAATGGGTAGCAGTTCCTGCAATTTTAGTGTTTCTCGTTAGAAAACATTTCCCCCATGTAACAGTTCTCTAGGTTCTTTTCTTTTCTCTTTTTTTTTTTTTTCTTTTTTGCTATTTAACCATTTAGGATCAATTCCTCATGATTAAGGTTTTCTGCTGTACTGGAGCGACACGTAGCTCCTCTCTGAAAAGCTCAGGACACAGGATCGATTCTACTGGTTCTTTTTTTGCAAGTCAGGCAGGCAAACAGAGGAATGCTTCTGGCTGGAACGTATGTTTAAGTTATTTGGGGCAATGAAGCTATCGAACAAAGCAACCAGCTTCTGACCTTTTGCAGCACAAGACCTTTTGTTGGGATTGTCGTCAGACCATGCCACTGTTTCATGCTACTGAATAACCTGCCATGGTGCAACCTCTGCTCAGAGGAGATGACCATGGCACAAAAAGACACAGGATCTGTGTAGCTGTGACTGGCTATGGCCAGAGATACCAGTTTCCACTTCCATGAGCACCAGAGAGATTAAACCTTTTACTGCTGCTCATATTAGAATTGAATGCAGTATCCCAACATGTTGCAGGTGAGTAATAACCACATTAACTTCAAAGAAGTAATCACTGCATAAGCTTCTCCCTAAATGTAATGGGACCACTAGAGGAGGACAAAGAGCTGTGTAGTGTTAATGTCAACTACAGGGGCACCTTCCTAAGAAACAGGAGAGTTGCTTTAGCAAGCTTTTCAACTGAAAACCATCCAGTCTCTGCTCTTCCTGTAGTCTGTATTAGATTCCATCCAGGCCAGCAAGTTGCTATGACAGAAATGCACATAGAGATGCTGGTATTTGTTGAGCACTCAGCACAAGGAGAAAAACAAATTAGTAATTTCCACCATGCTGTCAAGCTACAGCTGAAATGCAAAAACAGGAGGAGGCCAGAGCTGCATAGGCATGCAAACCATCCCATGTATAATTCCATTGCATATAATGGCATTTGTCAGTTGTGATTTTGGCTCTGTGTCTTCATGAGGGCAGAGCAGTAAGAAAGGCAAATGCAAGAAAACAGACAGCCAGAAGGTTGCTTTATAGTTGGGTATTATTAAGTCATAGAATCATAGAATACCAAGTTGGAAAGGATCTCAAGGATCATCTGCTCCAACCTTTCTAGGCAAAGCATGACCTAAACTAGAATGTCCCAGCACTCTGTCCAGCCAAATCTTAGAAGTATCCAATGATGGGAAATTCACCACTTTTCTGGGGAGGTTATTCCAATGGCTGATTGTTCTCATTGTGAAAAATTTTCCTCCTGTGTCCAGTTGGAATCTCCCCAGGAGTAACTTGTGTCTATTACCCCTCATCTTTTCCATGTGACTTCCTGTAAAAAGGGAGTCTCCATCTTCTTTGTAGTCACCCTTTAAATACTGGAACATGGTGGTAAGGTCTCCCATGAGCCACCTTTTCTCAAAGCTAATCAAGCCCAGTTCTCTCAGCCTTTCTTCGTACAGCAGGCTTCCCAGCCCCTTGATCATCTCTGTGGCCTTTCTCTGGACCCTCCCCAGCCTGTCCACATCTTAGTGGGGATCACAGCGGGGACCAAAACTGAACACAGGATTCTTGGTGTGGGCTGACAAGAGCCAAGTAGAGTAGGAAAAGCGGAGTACAGTGGGATCTGAAGTGGATCTGAAACTGCTGTTCCGGCCTTAGTGAAGTGTTGGCTTTTGACATGGGGTCTAAGAAGGTAATGGCTTTTGTTTGAAATTTGTTTATATTAGGTACGTACCTACCCTGGAATATTTCTTGATTTCCAAGGCTATTGAGTATCTCAGGATAATTTGTTTTAAAGCAAGAGGAGAACTTTTTCTCTGGTGTAATTCTCGTGAAAACTAATGGGTTTACATCACAGTTGGCATACACATCGATTCAATGATGGTTTAAAGTTAAGCAGTATATTGAGCAGTTAAGAAGCTGCCTGGTGCACTCTGTGCATGGCATAGGTCTGCCTGATGATCACCATGCAGGTTTTTAGTCTGAGCTGCAAATTTTTAAATAGGAAGAACAGACTGTGAAGTGTGCAATGGTTGCAGTTTGGTTTGGATGACTTCTACGTGGATATATAAAAGGAAATGCTGACTTTATTTTTAAGCAAAGTTGAGGAAAAATTAATTCATTCCACAAACTACAACTGGTGATAATATATATATGTGTGTGTGTGTATTCTTTTATTATTATTACATGAGCAGTTACAGTTATCATTTTCTGTGGCTTACTAATAACTTTCATTTTCTGGAATTCTTAGCTTACTAGAGGTCTAAAGATATATCCTTAGTGCAATATATGATAGCATGTATTGTGTAATTAACACTAAGGTAACACTTCCTTGTGAGAAAAGCTTACTTATAAAAGTTAGGAAAATGCCCATCCATAAGTAAGACTGAAGGTATTAGATTGGTTGAATGGTTTTCAAATCCATATTTATTGATTTCTTTTTAAATTTCCTTAATTCTGAGAAGATAACTGATTCTAGCATCAAATCTCGCAGGTTTATCCTGTAGAATATTAAGGATTCTTCCTTTGTGGAACCTGTGTCAGCTGCAGTCACCAGCCACTTGGTGGGGTTAGGATCAGTCTCTTAATGATACATTTATACCTGCATAGAAAATTACTTATATATCTGTAAAGAAAAAAAAAAAATCTCCACTTTTTGCAGCATTTCAGAATCAAACAATTCCTCTACGTAGCTGAGGAAATGAGAAGCTCGGTAACATTATATTTAATAAAATATATATAGTTCTTTTAGCAAGGTCTTAAAACTACAGTTTACTTGGGCTGCTATTTAATATTTTTAAATTGTTGGTACTGAGGTAGTAACAATGGGCCTCAGGCCTGCAGTAGTGTCCTTCTGAGCACCACACAGGCAGAATGGGAGTTCTTCCCTCACAAACGTTACAGCCTTATATTATAATCGATGTTTTTTGTACAAAAGGTGGCAGTTAAAATATTTACATTTTTTTCTAAGTCAACATTCAAATCATTTGTCAGAGCTTATTTTCATGCGTGTTGGTCCATGAGCTGATTGGTGTTCAGATGTCGGTCCCCATCCTGCTGGCTGCTCTTTGCTCTGTCCTTTGCCCATGCTGAGCTCGCCACCAGGAGGAACTCAGGTTAGCGCTGTGGTTGTATGTGAGCTCATGCACACCAGACCACTCATCTGAGATCTTAGCATTGTCTCAGCCAGCAGCAGGTCAAGGCTTCTTGGTATAGAAAAATCAGAGCACAAGTGGCTAAGGCCCAGGGTGTTGGTGGTCCACTGCTGCAAAGACAGAAGGATCTGGGGTGCAACAACAGGAAGGAGACACTCGGGAAACTATTTCTTCTGTGCCTGATTCCCAAAGCAGAGGAGAGGGAATATAGAAAGGAATAATCACAACATCCCACAGACTGGGGATGTTGTAAGACTGACTGGTCTTCCTTACAGCTTTTCCTGGCATTACTTGCCTTATTATCCATGTCAGGCCTCCATCAAGAGAAGTCCCTGGCTTTGATTTCCATGGTCTTTTAGTAGGCAAAGCATTCATAGGGCCATAGGCACTCAGGCATCACCAGCAGACTGCAGATGTTGGCATCTGTTTGTTTTATAAACATATAGTACATAAAGTTAGCCTTGCTTTTCACACTGTTTTTCTTTTTGGCTCACCAACATGTTGTCAGAATCTTCAGTTTACAGCTCTCTGGACTCTCATTTGGTTACAAAAGTGTAAGGTGAGTTTCCAAAGTTAAAATAAACTTCTGCTATATGTTTTCACCTATTTATAAGACAGACAGAACTAGTGCAGCACACTCAATGGCTGGATGATGTATTGGAGAACTCAGAATATGCAGTAATGTAATTTCAAATACACCTTTGTATTTGTTGCTTTTGTTGCTGTGCTTCTCTTCAAAAGCTCCATATCCTTGGAAGTTTTTAAGCAGTACCATATAGGGATGATATCCAGAGTATTAAGCTGCACATAGGTAAGTGAGTACATATAGAAATATGTGAGAGTGCCTCTAACTTGCTGTGATGTGTCCATGGGACACTGATGTAATTATAGTATATTGTGCTTCCTTAGGTCTTGATAGACCCTGTGTCTTATGACCCTTTTAATCTTCAAGTGTTCATTTGCAATGGCTGCACTTTATTCTTACACAACACAATTAGGATGGGCACAGACAAGTCCTTTCCAGTGGTTTTGTTCTCTTGGGTTTGATCCTTCTTTTACTGGAGCCTGGGGCACACTGTCCTTGACAATGTCAACAGAGGCCAAGTGGAGTTATGAAGTACTGGAGTTCTGTTGCGTAGGGCTGCGGGATTGTTGAGTATGCATTGCTGTCCTCTGGAAACAGAGCCACCTCTGTTTACAGCCCTAGGCTTATTTCATCATTATCCTTTTAGATGTTACAGAAAAGCAGCTCCTGGTTTTTGACAGGAAACACTCCCCCACACCCACTTTAGACTCTTTCCTTCTCTTTGCCTCCTCTCCCGTGAGCAAAAACTTTGTCAAGAGGGCACATTTGTTTGGGCCTGGAACAGAGGCAGCTGATACTCAGCTAGTTATTTTGATTGCCTGGCTGGTAGGGTTGGGGGAACAGATAATGTCAAGATTTCCTCTGCATTCCAGATCTGTTTTCCTCCTACAGTTAGCAGGCAGCGAGTGTGACTTTTCCCACTCAGCTTTTCCCACAGTCAGTAAGACTTATCTGACAATGGAGTTAGTGTCAACTGTCCAAAACTAACTAGGAGATATCTTCCTTTCACCACTCCTGTGCTGTTATTGCTTATCAATGTCACTCTTCAGCTTAAATGACTGGTTAATTCACAGACATACTGAGACAAATTCTCTTCTGTTGCAGCTCCATTGAGTTCAGTGGAGTTACACTGGGAACGAGTTTGGCCATAGGTGTCTGAAAAGCACAAGTGGTAGGAATGTGATACTAACAGAAGCAAGAGACATGCGACAGTCAAAACAAAAAGGAAGCCCTAAGCTTTGGCAAGATTCCCATTTCAGATTTCTGAAGTGTGATCCAACAAGGTGTTCATGTTTTACAGCTGGTGCTGCAAGAGAAAAGTTGTTATTCAACAGCAAAACAATTCCAGTGTCTCCATATCAAAACATAGCCCATGTTAAAAAAGAACAAAAGGAGAAATAAGTAAGTCATAGGATTTCAGAACACAAATTCCATTGAAAATCATGAGGACTGTGCTTTTAAATCTATTAGAGACTTCAAAAACAACTAGAATGAAACCAAAACATACTTAACCTGAGATTTTTCAATTGAGCCTTTAATGGTTAAATTCTGAAATCCTATTAAAATTCCACAGAAACAGGAAACATGAGATGGAATTGATACCTCCAGCTTTACCTACAGTCTAAGATGGCTTTCTAAGTACTTGTTCTGTCAATGACAGGAGGGAGGCATTTTCAGAGTGTAACATCTTCAGCTGGATCAAGTCCTCCTCCTGGCTCTCCAAGCTCTCTAAAACCATGCATAATACTCCCTCTCTATCTTTGCAGTCAAAACAATTTCTTGCTTTTCCTTCTGCTGGTTAATGGACCTAACATGATCTATCATGACATCACCCATAGGTTGTGTCTCCTTGTCTGGCTGAAGATCAGCAAACTTTCTTGGTAGTAAGAAGCAAGGTTTAAAAGCTGAAGACCAAAAACTGAACTTCCAGATTCCTGTTTATGCCTTTAAATAAATCACTGGATTTTCAGAAAGGATTTCAGAAGTGGCTTTTGAAAATCAGACAGTGACTAGGGTGTAAGATTCAGGGACATAGTTTTTATAATCAGGACTCTTTTGTGCCTGGGCAAAGTATTTCCAGATTTAATGCCTGGATGCGAGTGCATTCTAGAGTCATCTTGCAAATAAGAAGCAGTTTCAGAAACTGAGCTAAAAGTGGAAGTGTTGGAATACACTCACCAGTTCAGCTGTCCAAGGCAACTAGAATGATACCCATATTTAAAGATGAAAAGAAGTCACTGTGGGCAGCAAAAAAAATTACAGCTTCCCATATTAATTATCATATATGTTTCTGAAAAAAACCCAAAGCAAACTACAGTATGCCCAGAGGAGAATACATATGTAGGAACCAGTGTCACTCTGTAAAAGAAAAGAGAAAGAGAAACAGCTTTTTCACAGAAAAACAGGAAGAGATAAAATTTATCTAGGCTTTCCAAACTAATATTCCAGAAGTCTTAAAAAAAGAGAAGAAAGAACGTGAGAAATCAGTGTGGGAAGGAAATTTTGGTCATAGCACATAAACTTTATAAAAGATCCAAAGACATCCAAATTAAACTTGTCAGTTTTCAGAATGAAGAGAGGCTAATAATAGGTTGCCTAGAAGACTTTTACTGGGACAAGTATCATTTAAAGCTTCATTATCTTGACAAGTGAGTGAACAGATGGCAAAATCTGTAGCAAACTCAAGATTTCCTGGGGTACTAAAGATTAGAAAGATTTCTGAGAACCAAATTCAAATCATCAAAGCAAGGTGGTCTGATATCCTCAAAGCAGGTGAGATTTCAATTTACCTAAGTGTGAGGTAATGCTCAGGAATGATCTGAAGCGTTCACTGATATTGCATACTTAATGAAGTGTTACCAGTTCAGAAAAATACCCAGGAAACATTATGGACAGCTTAATTAAAACAGCTCGGTGAAAGCAGCTGTTCAATTTGCAGTGCTAGTTGTGAAAGCAAATAAAATGCTAATTTATATGGACCATAAAGAACAGCGTTGGTATTATTATAATGTCATTGTATAAATTCAGGGAATTATATCACAGTGATGTCCAGCATTGTCAACATTATAAAACTGACTACAAAAAAGAAGAAGTCAGAGAAGTCAGTGAAGGATGATATGCGTAGAAGGTACAATCATTTTATTTTACTAATGAAAAAATGTTGCAGCACTAAACTCCCAGTTACCTTTAAGTCATGGGGATATCCAGTAAATGCAAGAGTCAAAACAAGTAGCCCCCTCATGTGCTGGAACCTGTTTCCCCAATTAATGAGGATCATCAAATCAGCAAGAAACAGAGGGCTTTATGCTCACATATTCTTAAGAAGAAATAGGGAAAGAGAAGTACCCACAGTAGGTGGAATTTTTCAGTGAAGCATATGGGTATTTTTATGATTACTTCAGCAAGTCAAGAATTTCACCATTAATGTGAGATTGTCCCTGTGTTTGGTCTATATGGTGGTGGGTTATTTTTTGGTTTGGTTTGTTTTTTTAAGAATGATTAGAGCAGTTCTTGTAGGAAGGGAGGCTGTCCCTGGTGATTACTGAGGAGACCTTGAGTTTCATCAATTCTGCATTAAAAAGGTAATTTATACCTGTACAAAGTAGAGTAAGAGCCTACTGTTACTTTCTAGTACTATATACAACCCATTTTGCATTTATCCTGCCCAGATATGACATGAGTTATAGGATTGGGGGAGGTGGATAAATCCAAATCTATATAGGATAATATCCTCATCTTTAAAGGAAGATAATGTTTTCCAGATGAAATGGTATTTTTTTTCTGACTTGACTGATAGCAGTGAACTACTTTAGACCATTACAAAACCATTTAGCAACATTTCAGAATAGAAATTGGGAATAGCTTCCAATCTGAGGCATAAGAAAAGTAGGTTTTGGTTTTCATATTTACTTAGTACACTTTTTTCACTTTTAGCAGTGACATTCACTAAAATATTTTTAAGGCCTGATCTCTGAATATCTGATAATTTTTATGAAATCAACATGAAGGATTACTTATTCTAAGTATTCTCTCTCAGGTAAATGGAGAAAAAACTAACTCTGTGTAAGATCGTGATGAGTTATAATTCCTTTAGCACCTACTCTCTGAGCAATTTACATGGGTTTTTGTAATGTAAATTACAGAATTTTGTAATGTAAATTCAGAGAAGTTAAAAAACCCTCTCTGAAATGTAGAACAATCTTGGATAATTGCTACTGAATAGATTTATGTCAGCACAAAATGACAAAAGGCTGTTGAAGTGAGCCTGTGTGACAGTAGTATAAATAATAACATGAGCAACATCTGTACCTGCAGCATCACAAAGGTGTTCCAATATAATCCGTAAGAATTAATTTCACTAGAAACCATTGCCACACTGAAAATGATTACTTTGGAACCAGCAAGACATACAAGCAAAAGAACAACTTTTTCTTGCCTTCTCCTTCATTTGCAAGGCACTTAAGTGAAGTCAAAGGGAATTGTGTTTGCAGAGTCTCAAAAAAGTGTCTATTAATAATAAGAGGGGGAGTCGGGCCATCTAGAATAGAGTGTTCCAAGGGAGTACACGGGGGAAGTGAAGCCTGTTCTGTTCTTTCTGGAATCAACTTTTCAAGTAATACTAAATAAAAAAAGATGTCTTTCTCTGGAAAGCAAGTGGTAGCATTATCAGTAGAGAGCAATGGCTATGACCTCTGTAGTCACTCTGGTCACATCACTGTACACAGCAGCAGGTGATGGGGAAACACCTCCTCAAGCTCTCTCTGCCTTTGGTATGCTGGGTCAGCTATAGAGCATTCCTTGCTATTGCATTTCTTGGGAATGAAATTGCTTTACCAAGTACTACTTTCAATCTCAAAAGAGAGAAGAAAAACATCTTAGTATTTTCTAGCTTTCCCTCATGGTGTTTGATGTTACTATTTATATAATAGTAATTTAATGTCACTACTAAAATTCAGTTCTGTGAAAAGTAAATGGGTGCATAGCATAGATTTTTTACCTCTTGCATTCAGAAGTCAGAGTCTATTTGGAAGACCACAATAAATTATACTTTGCATGTTGGACTATTTAATGTGTCACAATCAAATTCTTCTACAGAGATTATAATTACACAGCAGCTCATCAGTGCTCTCATAAAGTCTACTATGCAGTAACATCTTGTAGCTTACTTCTCTGTGCCTTTGTGTAGTGTAGTCCACATAAAAATGTAACATTGCTTTGTTTCCAGTATACTGAATCTTGACTGAAATTATTACCATTATGTAAACCCCTTCAGTGTACATGCAAAAGGCAGGGAGGGTGTAAGGAAAACTAAGGTGAAGAAGATACAAATTTCGTGTCATAGGTATTTTTCAGACTTGTAGTTCACAGCTACGCTTTTGCCCACCTGATTATATGAAGCCAATACTGCAGCAGTATTGGCCTTCTTTTGATAATATTTTTCTCCAGCACTTTCTGTAAGGGTTTCAAGGGAAGTACTACAGGCCTGTTCATGTTTCAAGCAAGAGCAGTAAAACTCTGAGCAGCTCACAGTAAACTGTTCTCCATGTAGCTCTAAAAACTGAAACTGCAGTTGTTACTGCTGACTTGTTAATATAACACAGACATCGACATTTCCTGGTTACTGTAAACACTGAAATGCTTTTGGAGTTAATGGAATACAGGTGCTGCCTGACACTACCAAAATGTTCTCACAGAAAGAGGGACATTTTTGGATAGAAAGAGCTGCAAAACCACCTAGTCCAGCCCCTTCTTCACAGCATGAATATCCTGCTTCTCAGTGGGAATACCCAGATATGTTAAATGTCATGAAACAAGCATTCTTCCTGAGCTTAAGTTTCTTTCTACTCGCAGGAATGGCCGTATCGCTTAGCCCACTGGAACCTAGTTCCAGAGCTGGGTGATGGAGTGGGCTTAGGCAGGCTCTGAGCAGCTGGGAAACCTTCCCAAGAGGGCTGTGGGAAATGGTGCTTACAATCAAAGAGTCACCAGCCTTTGCTTCACATGAGAGTCAGACAATACTGTGAATACCAGATTGGCCCTTCTTTACTGTGGAAGCAAGAAGAAACTTAAAATCAGCCTTAATGACTCAAGATTTTGTAGAACTGCTTAGGTTAATAAAGGTTGGCTTGGGCCTATGCCAACTTTTGATTCTGATCATTATAACCTGACTACCTGAAATTCTGTCCCCTGTTGCAACTGGCCACAACATTCTTTATTTCCTGTCCAAAAACATTAGTAGCGTTGCATTTCAATTCTATTAAATATATGTATTTAAAATCTGTTAAATAAGTTAAAATAGCAGCTGCTTGACCAGTAATGAAGGCAACTTTGTAAAAATCCATAGGTTGCAAGATGCTTGGCAATGTTACTTGGCAATATGCTCCCATCAGACAGTAGCCTGGATTATTAGAAAAGTGTGTGTGTACAGGAGTATTTGTGTATCTGAAAAAAAAGTTCTTACTCTTATAAATAAATTGGTTGCAGAAAATTCCATTGCATTGTTAGGCCCTGTTGTCAAGATTGATCATGTTTTCCTTTGTAATCCAGGAGTTATAAAAAAACAACAAGCTCCCAGGTCCCTGAGCCAATATCCAGATATGGTGTGTGCTAAATTGCCACTGACTGCTGCAAGGCTTTTTTACACAAATGTTCCAATTATTTCTACTGTGATGGTAATAACAGTTGGAAGTTTGGAAAAAAAAATAATCCTGGTTTACACAAGGCCCCAGTACAATATTAAGGAAATGAGCACTCTGAGAGCAAAGAAGGATGTAGTTTAGAATAATATATTTTTGTCAAGCACCTAAAAAGCAGGGGAAAAATCAGTCACCAGAAGCTGCAATGAGAGGAACGGGGCAATAATCTATGATGAGACATTTTGTGCTTCAGCATAGCTGCTCACTTTTTCAGGGGCATTTTTCACCTCAAAATTTCAAGTTCTGCTCCAGTAAAAAACCACTGTATCTACACACATAAAATGTATTCCACTTTCCCAGTTGTCTAATAATTGAAGAATTGGCTATTTCTACAGGGACTGGCTTTGCCCAGCCCAAGCTTTTATATCTGCAACATACTATGTTATAAAGATGTCCACAGAGCATTTTACGAAAGGAAGTGAAAGTTTATTGGCACTTGGTTTGTTTTGTCCATTCTTCTCTGCTATCTGAGAAATGTGCAAGGGCTTTTGTGGCTGCAGTTCTTCAGAATTTCAGCTGAAGTACCAGCTTTCTTGTCTACTGTTCAGTAGAAGTGCTCTGTTCACTCTGACAATGATCCGTTCAATGATTATTTGTGTTCACTTACCTCCTGGTCCCCTTTTTCACCATTCTCACAGAACGGAGCATCCTCTACCTGTCACACAGGCTTTCACCTGGAGTTCATCATTCTCCTGTCACAACTTAGGCTGAGTTAAGGAGACTAGATGGGAGAAGTAGGGGGGTTATTAAAAAATATTCTGTAAGAGATAGGTACAACCAGGATGTGAGATGGAGAGTAAAGTCCAAGTTAAGGTTAGCCAGAATGTGAAAATCCTGCTCCATGGTAAAACCAGGAAAGTGGCAGTTATTTTCCAGAAAAACTGGTATTTCTTCAATCTTTATTCTGTATGAAATTATTTTTTGTCAGAAGGAATTTTCTAGGTGAAAATTTGTGGTTGCTGTATGAAAAACTTTCATCCCATGTTTTCCATCTCATCTTTGTTCTAACTTACTTTTCCTTGATAAACACAATCTGACCCACTCCAGTGCATCCCAAATGCAAATACTCTGGCAGTTCTCTGCTCTTACTATTTACTGAAGGTCATCCTGCCTCTATGTTGCATCGAGTGGAGGCTACTTGGCTTAAGGCTGAGAGCCCTTCCCTTCCCTATCTATCATTTGTTCAGTTTTAAAAGCTGGATCTCCACAGTCTGTACAGGATACCAACTTTCGTTGTCTACTCAATACATTTTCAAACCCACATTTGCACACTTTCTCTACAAGTGCCCCTCATGCTTGGGAGTTGGCCCTCTGAATATATAAAGATACCACATTAACTTCCTTGGAGACCCTCTTGCCAACTCACTTGGCATCAGTCCCTCCAAAAACTAATTCTGGTGTGCTAACACCAGTAGTTATTATGCTGGCCAGTATTTCTTTATTGTTCTCTTGTACTCCACCCTTCCTACCCCGTCAGCTCTTCTCTCCACTGGTGCCTTGTTTTATATTTAGTTTGTAATCTCCTGAGGGCAAAAATTGTACTTTTGCTCCATCCAGTTTCTGGTTCTAAGTGCTTTGATAATGCAGTTTATTAATAAGAATAACAATAAAGTGTCATCTTCTGTATGAACAGAAGAAAAGCTTAATTCCCCGCCACCCCCTCCATGCCAGTTTTAGCAAAGGAGAGGGAGCACAGTCAAACAGCAGATACTTTGTTACTGTAGTCTATATCTGAGCATACTTAGAGCCTTTTCACAGTGAATACCGCAAGAAGTCCCGTTTACTTCAGCATTAATCACTGTGAACAAAAGTGAAAGAATTTGGCCCTGACTAATGAAAGCCAGCAGTGCTCTGCTGCTGGCAAAGTGCGGAGCGATCCTTTCCCAGCACTTCAGAAAGCTGAAACGGAGAAGGATGAACAGATAGGTGCCAATCTCTTGGTAATCTGGGAAAGAATTAAACTGCTTTATAATTGATCCTCATTAAAGCTACCTTAAAATGATGATAATTTGCATATATAAGTAACAAGCAAGAAGAAAAGTGCCAGGGAACAAGCTGGAACATTTTGTCCTCGTTCACAATGATTCTTGTTTTTCTGTATCCAAAATGTTTGTTTGTTTACTTAGATGTCAAAGAGGACACCTACTCATATGCCCTTGGTGCTTTTCACATAACTTCCACTGCAGAATTAGTATGCAGTTCACTGCAGTCTGCTATTAGGAAAACAAGCAATGGAAAACCTCAAATCTTGCCTTCCTTTCCAGTGGTAACCCAGACTTGCAACATCGCACTCAGGACATTTAGCCTGTGATAGAAAACAAATTCCAGAGCTCTAGGACCCCCAAAGAGATAAAGATAATTGCCAGAGTTATAAATATTACTTGATGTATTTGTATCTAGGCTGCCTGAGCTACTATTCAAAGCTAAAAAAGCACAGCAACGCCATTTTGAGAATAAACTTTGAGAAGCTTCATTAATTCACAGTCCATTCCTGAAGAATTAGATGTATTATAAAATTTGGTAATGCCCTGGTTAGCATCAGACTGCATCAGTGATCTTGCAGTACTAATTGATTTCCTTTTGCTTATTATTGGTTTTTAAGAGATACAAGTGTGCATTAAACAGCACACAGTAACCAAGGATGTATTCTTCTCACATTTTGCTCTGCAAGACATATCCAGTTTTGTTCTTCTACAAGCAGACAAATATTATGAACTGGTTAAACTAACAAAAAATCCTGGTTAAGCATAATTAAAGCCTAGAGGGAAGAAAAAGAAAGTTGTCCTTTCATCATAGCCTTTGCAAATGGGAAACCAAGATGTAGTAATTTTTCTCTTTTCTTAGGCCCGATTCTCTTTTTACCAGATGCATGGGAGTTTTTACAGTGACTTTATTAGGACTAGATCAGACTGCATAATGGTTTCTATAACAAATTAAAAACCCACTGCTAATTAGAGGCCAGATTACTATGTAGTATCAATTAACTTGGCGTTTAATTACCATGGTGATTGGAAAGAACTGTAAATTGCTAAATATATAATTAGAACATCAGGCTTCTGTGCCCCGGTAGCATATGAACATGAGTGTAATTAGCTTGGATTTTCCCTCAATATTTTACATGTTTGCAAGATTTTAAGACAGACAAATACCACTTTCGTTCCTGTCAATGGGAAAAGACAAATATTGTAGTGCAGGTTTTTTTAGGGTAACTGGGAATTTTCCCTTTTCTGTTCATCATATAGTGTTTTCACTGCAATTACTGTAAGCAAAACCATTTTGTCATGACCAGTATAAGCAGGAAAACTCCTGTTTCCACAGTTTCTGTGGAAAATGTGCTTTTCTTTCCCCCAGAAATTTTATCCATCTTGTTCAGGATGTCAGAATGTTTCAAGCTATAGAAAAGAGCAGTGATCTGTTGGGTACTTACGCACTTAACCAACAGATGAAAATGCATGCAGGGAGAGCATAACTTTACCATTTAGTCACGCTTTCTAACATCCTAAAAGGAAGTGAAACATCTTTGACCTACAAATGATCCCTAACACATAC
Organism: Coracopsis vasa; assembly: GCA_026283785.1. Lineage (NCBI taxonomy): Eukaryota > Metazoa > Chordata > Aves > Psittaciformes > Psittacidae > Coracopsis > Coracopsis vasa. The sequence goes on from JANHGB010013463.1 coordinate 23,513, forward strand.
CTTTCTTCAAGCAGGTTGTGTAGAACAGCTCCTGTGACAGCAGTAACTACTGCTACTAGGTGTAATACATCAGAAATACCTGTGTTGGTAACTTGATTTCTGAACAGCTGACTATGATTAAAGGCATAAAATAGGAATAGGCCAGTTGCTGCATGAGTTACTTTTTCATTACTCAAGAGCACTGTTTTCTTTGAGGAGAAAAGTACAGCATCTGATCTTGCTGCTGGATTGAGTTTTCCACAATAAAGTACTTGAAATTAGTAAAACTTTTGTCAGTGCCTGCCACAGAGTTTGGTCTAGGCTTGCCAATTCCCTTCTGCTGCTGATTATGAAATACAGCCAGATCTCTAGAGTTTATCTTAATAACCTGTGATGAGATAACATGGTATTAGCAATTGTTAGCATCTCATTCTGAATTAACTGCTTTCAGTAAACCTGGATTTCTAGGGACATTTTTGATAAAGTAACATTTTCAAAAATGGTATAGAAGGGAAGAGGATATCTTTTGTTGTGTCACTACATTCTGGCCATCACAGAAAGCAACTGAAGAAAGGAAGATCCAGACAGGCTGGACACAGTAAAAGGGCACATTCAAGCGTGGCTGCCAGAAGAGCACTGTTGAAGGTTACAGTACCAACTGACACGGACTATTGTTTGTGGGTAGTGACACAGCAGTATGATACAAAACCTTCAAAACTGATTTTATGATTTCACCTTTAAACCCTGTATCACTAATGAACTTTATAGGGCAGCCGAGAACAATGTCAGAAATTAATTTCTCATCTCTACCTGGTTCCTCGCAGATAGGAGCGCATGGCAGAAAACAGGCATCATAGGTCTCATGTACCAGTAATGGCTGTGTTGGCAGAGAATTAAAGTGAGGCAGAGGTCAGAGGCAGATTTAGGGGAAGAGAAGCTGATTGTAGGAACTGTAATCCTCTCTTCTCCCATTAGCATCAGCAGGTGTGTGCTCTGGATCATGGGATGTGGGAGTATTTACATAATTATGCTTCCAGATCTGGGATGCATCCGCCCCTGGAAAGTATCCCTTTTCTCACAGGAGTTTGTCCAGTCATTTGGAGGACACTGTAGTTGGAATTGCAGTAAAAGGAATAATATACATCATCTTCACAAGTTCTGGCCAAGCGCATTGTCTCCACTATATCAGATAAAGTAAAGTAGTTTAAGACAAACCTTTTAAGAACAGGGAAAATGGAAAACGAATTCACAATTGAGAGTAACCAGAAGATGTTGTTCAAACTGAGTGGTAACATGGAATACATCTGTTTGTTTGCTCTTCACTTCTATGGGTTTTGCTGACATTGCAGTTACGGTTTTAATTTAAACAAGACAGAGGTATCAATAATGTATAATGTGACTGCTTTACCAGGGTGTTCAGCTGTTTCAGTGCATGGCACTCACTTTTAGGAACATCAGCCTTTTCATTGCACAACACAAATACTCTACAGAAAGAGTAATCATTGAGTAATGGTTTGTGACTAAATGAAATGAAGCTCCCGTTGTCCTTCTCAGCTATCAGACTACTGTCAGTCATGCTGGGAACCATGCACTCCACTGGTAGCCCATGGAGGGAAGGGACTACTCTTACAGCAGTATTTCCCAGATCACAGAGGAAGCAGAGACTCAAAGTTGGTTTCCTAAATGGAAAAAAGGCCTTCATGTTGCTGTCTGGCTCATAGGGATGGAAGAATTGGGATTCCTTTTACTCAATGAATGTGTGCAAAAAGTGGCTGCCAGGGTTCAGTTTTGAAACCTTTTTGGAGTGCAAGAGCTTGCTAGAGAAGATGATGCTGGGGGTGGAAGGGATGAAAAAGGAGGGAGTTGGGAGGCAAGTGGGTGGAATGCAGAGCAAGTGGGAAAGAAGTGGGAAGAGGCTGTGTTGCAAGGACTGTGTCTTGTGCTTGGGTTGAGAGTTGATAAACAGAGACCTCGGGAAAAACAGTTTTCCTTTTGTAAAAGTCGTGGCATAGATGAAGCACCTATTACATCTCCGAGAATAAGGCGGCCCCCTGCGGGCCAGGTTTTCTGGCACCTCGAGGTGGGGGCCTCACCCTGGAGCGGCCGATGCGGCCCTCTTTGCGGAGGGGCTCCAGCGCCGGATTGCGCCTGGCTAGCTGCGATTTTCGAGGCGAACTGAGTCAGTGAGCATTGGATTG
>JANHGB010013465.1:0-13983 GCA_026283785.1 Coracopsis vasa
TTAGATTGGATATAAGGAAGAAATTCTTTACTGTAAGGGTGGTGAGGCACTGGAATGGGCTGCCCAGGGAAGTTGTGTTTGCTCTGTCCTTCGCAGTGTTCAAGGCCAGGTTGGACAGAGCCTTTGGTGACATGGTTTAGCGTGAGGTGTCCCTGCCCATGGAACTGGGGTTGGAACTAGATGATCTTAAGGTCCTTTCCAACCCTAACTATTCTATGATTCTTTATCTGTATCTGAGTGAGTTTGTTTCCTGAACCCATTTCAATCCACAAGATCTTTTGGCAATCAATTTCACTGTTCAGTACAGAAAGTGTGGTCAAAATATGTCTTCATTTGCTTTCTTCTAATTCTGATATTGTGAAAAAGTGTGCATCATCATTCTCTATTCAGCTTTTTCATGTCAGTCCTGACTATCATTATTCATAAAGTTATTTCTTTTATAGGTTGAGGAGTCTTGGTATATGCAGTCTTTCCTTGCTGGCTGAGTTCTTTGCTCATGCTTGTCACATTTTTCTGTTCCTTTCCTCAGCCAACTGTATTCATTAGGAGATGATGGGAATCAAAAACTGCATGTACGGCAGTTCTCCATACTTTTCAAAATAATGCCTAACATCCTAATCCCTTTTGATTAGCATCAAGCTGATATCTTCTTAGAGCTATCTATTATAACTGCAAAATCTTTTTCCTTAGTGGTAGTAGCTGCTTAACAGTTTGTTACGGACTATCTGGAATTATTTTTTCTTTAATTTTTTTCCCCTCATGCTTTGCTTTCCTGATGCAGAATTTCATCTGCCATTTTATTGCTGATTTTTTTTCAGTATAAGACATCCTCCTCAATGGCTTCTGTCAGCTTCTTACCCCTCAGACTACTTACTTTCTTCCTATCCAATCACTTTTCTAGATCATTTATGAATACAGTAGATTGAATAGGCCCCAGTACAGATGCCTATTTCCTTCCATTGTGAATGCACTATTCCTGCCCTTTTTTCTTATGCTTTTGTCCGTTATTATTTCATGAAAATGCCTTCCCTTTTACAGATCTTAGTTAAAGTCTTTTGGGAAAGACTTTTAAAATCTTTCTCCCCTACAGATTAATGTTATCAGCAGGATCACATTCACCTACACCCTTCTTAGTTTCCTCAAAGAATGCCAACAGATACATGAGACAAATATCCTGCTTGACTCTCCTGTACTATTTTGCTTATATGCCTACTATTTTTATTCTTCAGTATTGTTTTAGCCAGTATGTAAATAAGTTAGATTTTCTTCTAAAGGTTTTCACATTATGCCAGGCTTTTCTGGCAAGTACTATGTCTGGAACCCCACAAAACCCTTAAACAAGTTCACATTGTTTTCTTCTGATACAAAGGGTAATGTGAGAAACTGCACATTGCTGTTACAGTTCAGTATTAGGCCAGAATTCTTGGCTGAATCCTGAGAAATGGTTGATGTATTTTATATCAACTTTGTCCTGATACCTTCAGTTTGAGATATACCCTTTGATGCACCACTGTAAAGAAAGCATCTCCCACAGTGAACAGACAAGAAAAATTAACTTAGCTTCTCTGTTATCGCATTATTTCCTCTAAGAGCTCCCAACATAGTTTGTTCATAAAAGATGTCTAGGTTTGCAAAACTAAAATATTTTATTCTCCAGTGAGAGGAATCAAGGAATAGAATATGCTGGCTTATCCTGTTATGATCAGTACCAAGAACATACATGCACTGACATACACATACATACGCTCTTGGGTTATACCTACATTTCAGATACTGTGGAGAAAGGTGTATGGTATAAAGGGGAAAGGTGGGAAGATTCATTCTATTATTACTTTACATGCAAACAGGAGTAAATCTGTTGAAGCAGCTAAATAAAACCAATATTGTAACTAAGCCCTGAGAGGAGGAGAAAAGGTCTAGTAGGTCTATCTTGAGCTACAAGTGAAAGCAAGAAACAGAAACGATTCTTTTCTCCCGCAAATAAAAGTGGGAGAGAGTGCAATAGAGTTTTGCACTCTGCCGGAAGGAGACCTTTTAATGAGGTTTCTGTCAAACAGTCCTGATTGATTGTCAGACCAAATGCAAGCCATGGAAGTGTAGCTGCTTCACAGGGATTTTCATCAGGAGGTATTTGGGTGGCAGTAGAATAACTGTTATTCAGGGGTTAGGGCAGTTGCATAAGATGCAGGAAATCTTCATGCTTATGCTTTAAAAGGCCCTTGCAAATTGCTAGTCAGTCAATCCCAGTGGGTGATCTTCATTGCATATATATCTTTCTCCACGGTTATGTAAATAATCCTTGATTTGGAGGGAGATGTTGAGATCTATAAATCACAGATGGACAATCTGAAGGTGCAGTACTGAGAGTGTTAATAACTGCCTTTAGAGAATGAAAATTAGATATTCTGGGGTGACATTCAGCCTTCATCACCAAATACAATTTAATATGAATTATTTCATTTGATCAAAATCAAACATTCTACTTCTTAAAAAAAAAAAAAGGGAAATCACTTAATACATGTCGGTGATCTAGAAACACTGCAGAAGTCTCTCTCAGATGTATTCTCCTTCCTGAACACATCCTTTCATATTCTACCTTTCATGGTGTGATGATCTCAGACAAAACTGTAAATAGAGACAGTAAACCAGAAGATTGGGCTTGTTCAGTAAACTTTCTAACCATACTTTGCTATGAATTTACGTACCTGTCAAAAATCAAAGGCTTTTGCAAACAGACTGTGATGATGCTGAATTCCAGTCCAACCCTCCCTGTGAAACCTGATTACTGGCCCTGAGATAGCTTTTATTTTTAGTTCCAGTGAGGTTTTATTGGGGAAGAGGGAAAGAATTGGAGGAAGGAAATGGATTTTTTTTTTGGGGGGGAGGGATTATGGGGTTTGTGAGGTTTTTTGTTTGTTATAATGTTTAAAGTGTGCAATTCTGGGATGACATTTTCAGGTCTGTTTTCCCAACTCTTCTTAGATGGCTAGAACTAAAATAATTCATTATTTCTTTATGCTAGTTCTATTCTGAATATGAAAAACCCAAGCTATGATGCCCCAGCAAGTTGGACATATCACTCTAGTTTTGCCTGTATTACTACTTCTTTCTCTCCTTGATGCAGCATCAGTATAGCTGACAAAATATTGCATGCATCTGTGCTGAGAGATTTGACCTGAGGCTTGTCATCAAGCTTCTACAGCCTTGATATAATTGACTGTTTGGCTTTGACAGCCCTTTTCAGCAATTGTATCAATTAACCCTGGGGACTGAGGTCTCCTCACACCAGCACAACACTAAATTTCTCTCTTGTAGACAAGAACTTAATGGATTATCTAAAGCAGTTTTCTTCCTGAATCACCTACTGAAACCTCTGTTTAAGATGAAGAAGAATTGTGGGACCCATTTGCTATAACTCAACAACAACATAATAAAACATTTTTAATAACTGAAGAGCCCTTGATTGTCTAGCTGCCAACTGGCAAGTAAAGAGAGTAACATATCTATCCACGCAGCTTCTTTCATCCTGTGGTATGTCTGGCAGTCTTGATTTGCCAAGAATAAGGGCAAAATGTTATTCTTTAATTTGAACGCAACTTCCTGGCAAATTAATCTTTGTCAGGTACACATCAAAACAGAGCAGCCTTTTCTTGTGTAATCTGAGCACTGCAGCACAAAAGAGCAGTGAAATTAAATTACAGCTGTGATCTGTGCAATGCAGACTCTAAACAGCAATGTATAACACCAAACCTGGAAACCAAACATATGAACTAAGGCAGCAAAGGAAGCTGTGAACATATTCTCATTAAATGTTGCTTCTATCAAAAGCCTGAGTCAACCTATCAAAGAAATCCCACCTGTACCAAAGCAAGAGCCTAGGTACAGACCTGGTGAACTACTACCAGATTTTTACCTCTGCTTCAGGGATTCTTCTTCCATCTACCATTCACCATGGATTTGTTTAACAGCACGAACAGTTTGTTTAAAACCTCAGGTGTGCCTGATATTTTCTTTTCCCAAAAGCAGTTAAAACCTCTATTTAAAAAAAAAAAAAATTAATCCCAACTGAGAAAAAAGCATTGGAGAAAGTAAGGTTGTTTGGTTGTGGTTTTTTTTCCTTTACCTCATTCAATTCTGTTTAATTGGAAAAGTGGAAAAGTTCGGGGAACCTGTTTTTACGTGTTTATGTCTTACTTAAGGCTTCACAATAGAAAAAAACCAAGAAAAATTGTTTTAAAATAAACTCCAGGCAAAAACTTTTGACAAGGAGAGTTGGGAATTTGTGCCATAATGAACCATCTCACTTTTGTGAGCACAATAGTGAGCTAGCTTACATTAATAACATATTCATACTCTGGGAGTAATCCAGCCTGGGGGGCTGAGCTATAGAGGCGCCGGTCACCTGCAGCTCTGACCAGCTTCAATGGGAAGTAGATGTCTCTGTAGATCAGAATTTACTGGAACAGAAATTCAGCCTCAGGATAAAAGGAGACTTTTAAAAGAAACTTAATTTACAGAGAGAAATGTGACTCATTAGGGTGGTTGCAAGCTGCTATGTAAGGATCTCCCCAAAGGCCCCAGCCAGTGTTTGATGGAGTACTGGCAAGGGCATCTGCTGTTGTGGCTACAACTCATATCAATTGTTAGTCTCCTTAATTAAATACAAAAACAAACCTACAATTGGAAGTGATTGACTTCCAGCAGATACAGGAGGAAAATGAAACTCCAACAGAATATCAGGCATAAAAGAGTGAACGGTATGATAGCTTTAGCGCTAGGGAATAACTCGGGTTCCCAGTTCTTTGAATGATCCTTATGAAAAAGTTACTGGTGTAAAACAAAAACTAATTTCTTGAATAAGAGTTCTAGAACTCATTCCAATAGTCTATGAAAACTGCAAATGTGCAAATACAAACCTGTTCTTGAATTTGTCAGGAAAAAGAAATTTAAGCAGAGCCTTGTAATAAAGGGAAGGCAAAAGATGACATGAAGAAAAAAAACCTATAATTGCCTAAGTTTCAGAAATCAAACAGCTAGTGAAACAAAGCTCATTTCAATGTCAACACATCGATTGCTTTCTCAGCTGTTAGCTATTTTGTAGAAAACAGTGATGGGCACTGAACTGTGGTTGGGAACTAAGTAAAAAAACTGGGCAATGGTTTTAGGGCATGATAAGGGATAAAATTTTCAGAAGTCCTGGACATTCATCCGTTTCCACTATGATACTAATAGCCCCATTTTTCAGAGCAGTTCAGTGCCCAGTAGGCTGAGGTCATTTGACAAACTGGTTCTTTGTTATTGCAGTTACTTACTTGGCTAGCTATGACTGTGGAAATGCTTTCTGAGTCTGGAAGGTACCATGTGCATTGATCTTCCTTTTCTTCTTCTCTACTGCTGATGCTGTTCTTAGGCAGAAGCTGAGGTATAGCTCTCTCTGAAATTACCACACTGGTTCAGCAGCCTGAATCTGCTTCCAGAGTCAGTAATCATGTTAAGGCACATAAATTTTAATTATGGAGGAAGGAGGGATGCGTTTTGAAAACCTTTGAAGGCAAGAGTTTAACAGTGTGATGATTACGCAGTGAGGGATGGTTGGCTCAGGGAAGCCAATTTATGGCTGATTTGGTTTAATATCCTTGTATGTCTTCAACAACTATTTTACCCCTAGAACAGGATGCAACTTTTTATTCTTGCTAGCCAGAGTTTTTGGCAGTTCTTGGTCTATGACTTCTGTTCTAGAAACAAGTTCAATAGGTCTTCAGACGTAAGGACTGACACCTTGGAAATAGGACCCCATTCACATGAAAATTTATTTGGGTTCAGTTTATGGAATGTTTTCTGGTTAGAGTTAGATTTCACAGAACTACTAGAAGAAAACACGCCTCAAATCCAATCCATTTCTGTGCTCTGAGGCAAGCTGTAGACCACTGTCAGATGAGGTTTGCTACGTTTTCCTGCTGGAGTTGTTCTGCCCTGACAGAGGTGACGACTGAGTTCTGATTTCTTCTCCAACAAAATGCTTCAGATGTATAAAGCAAACCAGTATTAAGTGAGAATTTATTCAGCAGTAGCCTGGTGCTTAGGTAAGGTAGACTATGGGGTCAAATGTACTCAGGCAGGGGAGTAAGGAAACTTGTAGCTCTGCATGGTGTTTGGTCCCTGATTTACTGGTCACTACTGTCACACAGGAGTTTTTGTAAACACCTAAGCTGTCAATTTCTTCATTGATCTTGCAAGTACCTAATCTGAAAAGTCAATTCTCTACCAGGCTCTGCCTGTAATAATTCTCAGGCAATACTGTGGGTAGCCATGGGCATTGCATTGTTTTCTGTTACCTTCTTCCAACAAATAGTAAACTCAACCAGCATGACCAACTTGCATTCATTATCACAATTACAGAACAATTCTATTTATTTTACGTTAGACCTCGTACCATGGTGCTTGCGTGGTCCTAAGGAGATCAGTACATCAAAGCCTGGTGGCAACAACTGAGCAAGGTACCAAGTTTTTTGCATGAATGAGCATCTAAATTTTTACACACATATAAGGGACATAGGACACCAGCTATTCAATGATGCACTCAGTATCTTACTAGGGAATAAATTCAACATGGACTGATAAATGGTGCATTGAAAAGGGAAGATGACAGAGGAACAGGAACTTTACACTAACCTCTCAGCTCAGCTACTGACCTGCTGTATGACTTCAAGCCACTCATTCCTGCTCTCCTTTCCCTTCTTTTCTGGTCACTGGAGAATGTACAATTCTAGGGATACCAGCCAATTCATTAAACATTTGTGCACTGCCTATGTAAGGGGGACCCTGTTACATTTGGGGTGTTCAGGTCCTGTGTACAAACACAGAAAAATAATTGTTTCTTTCCCAACTCAAGTTCTTGCCCAAAGATTGTTTGCTCTGACTTTTGGGTTTGTTTTTTTTTTTTGCTGTGCTCTGACAGCTCATAGCCTAAATCATGATTTCTGAGCCATGTAACTTTCATTAGAGAGAAAACTGCATCACCAGCCACTGTGATTGCAGAAGGTCCTGAACGTAATAATCTCCAGAAATTAGATCTAAAGACAGAACACTTGGGAATCTGCAATTCATGAAACTTTCAATATGCTATAAATCATAATCCGTCCAGTTTTAAAAACGATGACATTATCAAATGTATATGAATTCATTTAAAAGCCTCACTGGGCTTTTAATTTTAAAAGAGCAACAAAATAATCCATTGCTTACCTGGTACTGTATCAGAGGCACTTGCTAAGGGACACAGGGACTTCTACAGTAATGTAAAAGGGTAAGGCTTCCTGTAGACAGGAAAGTAATAAGATTTGAACACCAGAATTAGCAGAATTTTCTTATTGATTGGTGTATTTAAATCAGTTAACTCCAGCATCCAAGTTGTAACCTGTACGTGTCTGTGTAGTCTGGGCATTTGTATGGGTACCGTCACATATGGTGTTGCTGGTTTGTAACAAGGCATGAGGTCACAGCACACCTTCAGTGACAACCAGTATAAGGCTGCTCTTCTCTACCAATCCTCCTCTTTTTCTGAAGCTTTAAGAACTCAATCGCTTCATCAAGTTTGTTTGAACTTAGCCAGCAGGTTTAAAACGTAATGAAAACAGCAGGGTAAGATGTGCATGCATTATGCACTGAGTGTCATTGCAAAAGCTTCAATTTTTACTAACTGGATAGTAACAATGAGAGAAAAGCAGGGCAAAGAATGTGAAAAGTTCCAAGATGTATTCTGGAAAGCATAACACTGAAGGCCTCATATTTCTGCAAGTTTTGGAGACTACCTCCTAAGAGGCATGATGGTTCTTGGAGTCTGCAAACAGTTATATTACAGGTGGTTAATTCTATAAACCATGGGAAGAACACAGGCTTTTGCACACATACTGTGAATTCCTTAATTTTTGAATTCTTGACTTGGAAAACTTAATTGCAACGTATGTTTCATCAGCTTCTCCAACAAAAAAGAAAAAAATAAAATGGTTCAGTTGTGATAGAAAGCATTTTACACGTTTGGTAAAGCAGAAACTTTAGAAGGCATTTTTAAAAATATTTTTAATGGCTTGTCTTTGTGGAAGACAAGTTTGTAACTACCAACCATACAGTAAATGTTTGACTCTACACTGATAATATTAGCAGGGTATTTGAATAAGAACAATGTCTTTTAAACCAGTTATATTTCATACACATAGATCATCTACAAAACAACTTATGCTGTTTTTCAATAATTTAAATAAAAACCAAATTCTAAACAATACAACTCTTGTTATGGAAGTTTTAAAGCAAGCTAGAGAATGGAAGTAAATATTGGCATGAGTTACAGTGCTAGATCAGTTTTGACAATAATAGTGTTTGTTTTCCCTATCTTCCTGTAAGGCATATAAGATATTTTTTTCTTCAATTCCATTTACTCTTTAAGTTAAGCTTAGTTCAGTGTTCAACACGATAAAAGTAAAGAAATCCTGTAAAAACTAAAGGGACAGCAAAGCTGGGGTTTTGGTTTTGGGGGTGGGATTTCTTCCAGTAATATTAAAAAGCAGTGAAAGGATGAGATACACTAATTTAAAATGTGAAACAGTACAGGAATAGACTTTCTTTCCCTGCAAACCTTGTGATAGTTGACGTTGCCTTTATTGAAGAAATTTACTGTAAACACAAATGTATCTAAAGAAACTTAAATATTCCTTATAAATAAATAGAGCAAGAATTAAATTATAAATAATAAAGGGAGAAGTAATGCTGATTTGTACTTTCAACCAAATTTCAGATTCTATGTGAAGAGAGCTAAACAAAAGCTTAAGAAATACTTTGTTCAGTTTTCCAATACAATGACAATGTAAAAACTGAAAATGTTCATAGTGCATAGTGCAAGGGGAAAACAAGGTATAGTATTAGGACTTGTTTATATGCAAGATGGTGTATTAAATGTTTTATGTTATTCTCTGCATGTCCATGTGTACGTACACGCAAAAAATGTTTTGTTCCCTGTTTTCAAGCAAAAAGGCACAAATATCAAATAACATTGTGAGCTATGATTAACATCCAATTTGCCCAGGCTACTGAAATGTGGTGAAAATAGGTGCATCAAAATCCATTTATAATCACTCTCGTGTCTTGTAATTACAAGCACAAAATACTGTGCTTTGAATAGACAATTATTTTTTCCTCAGAATGAGCCCACACACACAGGTCCTAAATTGAATCCTCCCCTCTCTCCAAAGGTTTCACTATGCAATATTTAATATTAGTCAATTATTGTGGTTAAGATCATAATAACACTTTTCTGAAGTTTATAATGGCAAAAAGTCCATTAGAGATGCAACAGGCATGTAAGAATAGAAAAGTGACTGAAAGCGGCAGAACTTGTGGACATCTTGTACACACAAAGGCAGCATGTATTTCCCTCTCTTTTTTATGGACCTAGAAGAAAACCATGGACTGAGGTTGAATACCTGCATTAGAGTCTCCTCAGAGCTTACAGGGCAGAGAAATTGATCACACCACAGAAAGAGAACTTTTCTGAGTTCTTTTAAACAAAGCCAGTCTTCTTTCTCACATTTTGGAACAAGCCTCGTTATGAATACTTTAAATTAGGATATTTAAAATTAAAAAAATATTTATTTTTTTTTATTTCTATTTGTTGTGGTTTAACCCCTGTCAGCAACTAAGCATCACACAGCCACTTGCCCACCACCCCTGATGGGGTGGGGAACAGAATCAGAACAGATACTTTGAGATGTATCTGCTCTAGCATGGGCTTATCCACAGCCGCAGACACTTCAGGGTGTCCTCCTCCTGCATGGACCCATCCACAGGTCACAGTCCCTTTGACTCGAGTTCACGTTGGAGTTCCAGCCTGTCTAGCACAGCAGCACAGAAACAGCAGTGATACCCTGGCCATCTGCCAGCCCAGGCGCATCGCCATTGCCGTTATCAAAATGTTCCCAGGCACAGCACAGTAAGATGATCAGCAATACAGCACTACAGCAGTACAGTGAGCAGTGAAAGCAAAAAGCAGCTGGTAATGAGCACTAGACTCTACGTACAGTAAGGCAAGCAAGCCCCACGGCAATCACAGGAACCTGTCAATTAGTCGCTAAACAGCAATAACAGCTATAAATTCAATCTAGCACGTTCCAGTCAAACCTGTTGTTCTCTCAGACCCTTCAAGCCCCACACTGGGAGCCAAAAAGAACTGTCATGGTTTAACCCCAGCCACCAAATGAACACCATGCAGCTGCTCGCTCACCCCTCCTGGTGGGGTGGGGAAGAAAATCAGAGAAGTGAGAAAACTCATGGGTTGAGATAAAGGCAGTTTAATAGGTAAAACAAGAGACACACACAAAAGCAAAGCAAAACAAGGAATTCATTCACTGCTTCCCACAGGCACACAGGTGTTCAACCACACCCAGGAAAGCAGGGCTCCATCATATGTAATGGTTACTTGAGAAGACAAATACCATCACTCTGAATGTCCCCACTTTCCTTCTTCTTCCCCCAGCTTTATATGCCAAGCATAATGGATATGGAATGGGATATGTTTTTTTCTAACTATTTGGCAGTTATTCATGTTTAGTCATAGCAATTAATACAGGTTTTATTTAACTTGGGATGTGAAATAAAAAGAAATTATTATAAATGTTCAGAATAGCTGACTTCACAGAAGAAATTTAAGATTTCCTGGTTTTGGTTGAGAGTTTACAACCAGAATGTGACAGTCACTTGGAGCAGCTGTTTGGTTTTTATTTTAATCTGTTTGGACAGTCTGGTAAGATGGACCTTCCATATCACAAATATTTCTTAGGTTTCACATTAGGAACATACAAAACTAGTCTTGTGTGGAGCCTGATCCCACCTCCCATATCATGCTAAGGTGTGTTGCCATTTTCTGTTGCTGCCACCAACTGGATTGAAATTGGCATTTGGAATGAACCTGGAATCAGAAACTGGATTGAAAACTGGTTAACGGTTGGACTTGACGATCTTAAAAGTCTTTTCCAACCTAAATGATTTTATGATTCTATGATTCTATGTTCAAGGAAGTGTTCAAGACCACGTTCCACTGATCTAGTGGAAGGTGTCCCTACCCATGTCAGCGGGTTGGAACTGGATTAGCTTTAAGGTCCCTTCCAACTCAAACCATTTTACGATTCTGAGATACATGTTCAGTATCCTTTGCCAAGTGGCATAAAGAAAATAGAAGAAATAAAAAGATGAAAGCTAACCTAGCTTAAAAATAGCTATGGAAGCTTGTTTGTTTGCTTGGGCTTTTTTAAGAGTTGTTTAAACTGCTTATTTATAATCGAATTTTTCAAATACACATCATTTGTTAGAGTAATATGTACCTTGGCTTTGTCTCTCTCTTTCTGCCTTCAGACTGACTGCTATTTGAAGGCTTTATTTTTTATGGCTGGACTAATATTGTTGCACAAATTGCTACATTTCGAAGGCTGTGATGTGAGCCTGCCTGAACAACTGCCACTTTAGCACCACAATAAAAAAATACCTTTCCTATAACAACTCTCTTCCTTTCAGGAGAAATAATGAAATGAAGCAAAATAAAAAGGCATGACTATCCATTTTCCCAGAGGAGTCCTGCCTTGGGAACGCCTTCTCCCCTCTCAGCTTCCGGAGTTTGTTTCAGAGCCTCTGAGCTGCGATGGGCACACACAGAGTACATCTCCTGCTATACTCTTCCCCCTCAGCACACCCTGTCACCTCCAAGGGCTCAGTTGGCAATCTGTCACCAAAGCCAATCTCCCTGTTGTGTGGGGTTTTCTAAACACACCCTCCTCATCCCCCGCCTCAATTGCACTGGGGATCCTCTTCTGCTGCCGTGTCCGGCTCAGCTCCACAGGCTTTCATGGAACTCTCTCCTCTTTTCCCTCTCTGTCTTCTTGGCTGAAGACAGGGGCCACCAGGAGACACTTATTAAATAGGAAAAATGGAGCATGCTCCCTGCATGAGATCATGTGAAGGGATAGACGTGTTGAGTTATCACCTGGTGTGGGGGGGGCTGTGTGCATATGCCCATATCCTGGGCCTTTCTTTATCCATGTATGAGGCTAAAAGTGGTTGTCTTACTGTTTTTAGATGTCTAGATGAAATGTCTGCACAGTTATAAGGGTTTAGTTTTATATTGTTATTAACGAGGCAGACAACCATTTTTAACTTGGCATAAGACACATCCTACATTTGGGTTCCTGTCATTCACACTAAGGCCGTTCTTGAAAAAAAAAAAAGAAATATATTGTTCAAAATTTCAATCCCCCTAACCTCATGGAGTAGATGTTTCATTAAGCTTTCCAAATAGCCAGCCTGTGTTCAGCCTGGATGTCCACACTCACTGTCTTGACCCTGGTCTAATGGAAATTGTCATCACACCAGTTTAACTTCAGTCATTCCTCTCCAGCACCATTTTTATTTCAGCTACCGAGCTCCTTTCCATTCAACTGCTTCCTAGTAAAAATAAGCTAATTCCTAGTAAAATTAAGCTAAAATCAGCATAGATAATTTTGTGTCCATGACAGCTCTGACGTTCACTAATGCAAAGTTTTCATCATGCAGACAAGATCCAGCAGAAGGGAAAGTGTCTTGAACGGGATGCAGAATTTGATTCTTATCCAGAGACACAGTTGTCCTTGTTACTGTTGCCTAAGGGGAGAGCAGAGTGGGGGAACTTGGACTTGTGTTTTAATGCCATGTCTATCCTGCACATAAACAGAAGTACTTCAGTCTCCATAGCCTTATATGTTATACCAGAAGTATAAAACTCACATTAAAGACATTGTTAAAACTGGCTTTCAAATAACAGATTTTCATGTTTCTCTCTTCTTCTAGTTCAAAATTCACACTTAAGAAAACACCAAATACTTCTTACATATCTGCTGTTTGACCACTTGGACTACAACATATTGCATATTGCTATAATATATTGCAATTTTATACTATAACAAAGCACTTCTGCAAGGGTCCTAGTGTCAGGTACAATCCATCACTTAATATATCTATCTGAATAAACAGAGGCTTAAATCCAATGAGAAATCTTTCAGGAAAAGAAACAAGGGTATTTACCTGTTTCTTTGCCAAGAAGGATAAGATGAGCAGCAGCTGTCATTATGAAAGTTCTCTAAAGTTTTGCCCTTCTTGTTACACAGCAGCATCTTGAACCTCCAGCCCTGGCTGATCCGTCTGGGAGAGGCAGAGCTCTTACAGAGACAGGGCTGTATGCTGATTCCAGATTTTGTACCAAAGATTCACCTGGGAACATGTGAAAATGTCAGAATCATAAATTGGCTTCTCACTCCTCTTTATCACAGTTGTAGCATTGCCTTCCCAAGTCCCCCATTTCCTTCTGTCCTGCTTTAGCCACAGCTAGCTGCTGCTTGACAGCAAAGCTTACAAGCTTGTGAACACAAGGTAAGGATGGTCATTCAAGTTGTTCTCCTAGAATTAGCGGTGTTACATACTGATTGATCATCCCATGGCAGGGTTTAAGCTATATAAGGCATAAAACTACTGGTTTTAGAAAAGGCAAAGATTTAATTCTTTATTCAGAGGTAACAAGACAACAATTCGAAGGCAAATGACTATCAGTCAGGTAATGAGAAAGGTGTAGCTTAACCCTGTAAGACTTCGTCTAGAAAACCCCCAGAGCGATCTAGAATTCCTGCAGCCTACAGAAACATTTGACTTCTTGTATCCTTCAAAACTTTAGTCTTGTTTTGTTAAAGTTTCAGAAGATTAAGCCACTATTTAGCTGGTGAATATCTGACTGGGAGACATGAGATGGTGTCAATAGAACTAATTTTGTAAACTAGGCAGGACTCATAGATGTTTATAACAAGAACCTAACAGCTAAAAGAGTTTAGCACCTGCATCCTCCTGTGGAGGAGTTTAAGTGTCTGGGTTTTCACAAATAACCGGCACTCATGAAGGTACTTACCAGTGAAACATTAGTAT
>JANHGB010013469.1:0-14031 GCA_026283785.1 Coracopsis vasa
AGCCTTGAGGAGAAGGACATGGGGGTGCTGGTTGACAAGAAGATCAACATGACCCAGCAGTGTGTGCTTGCCTTCCAGAAACCAACTGAGCTCTTGGCTGTATCACCAGCAGCTTGACCAGCAGGTCAAGGGAGGTGATTCCTCCGCTCTCCTCTGCTTCGGTGAGACCCCACCTGCAGTACTGTGTTCAGCACTGGGACCCCAACACAAGAGGACATGGACCTATTGGAGCGAGTCCAGAGGAGGCCACAAAGATGCTCTGAAGGCTGGAGACAGGCTGAGAGAGTTGGGGTTGTTCAGCCTGGAGAAAAAGAGGCTTCAGGCAGCTTCCAGTGCCTAAAGGGGCTGACAAGAAAGCTGGAGAGGAACTTTTGACATGAGCCTGTAGGGAAGGGACAAGATGGGATGGCTTTAAACTGACAGACGCTAGATTTAGGTTAGCTATTAGGAAGAAAGGGATGAAGTTCTTCACCCTGAGGCTGGTGAGGCACTGGCACAGGTTGCCCAGAGGAGCTGTGGCTGCCCCATCCCTGCAAGTGTTCAAGGCCAGGTTGGAGCAACCTGGTCTAGTGGGAGGTGTCCCTGCCTGTGGCAAGGAGTTGGAACTGGATGATCTTTAATGTCCCTTCCAACTCAAACCATTCTGGGATTCTATGATTCACTTCCCCTCTGATGGCATCGTAATCAAATCTCGCTCCTTATATACATTCCCCACCCCCCTGCCTTGCAAGATTGGTCTACAAAGGGAGTGGATAAATTAAATAAGGAAAAATAAGTGCCTTTCTACCACAAGGATTGTGATCCTTTGTTATGGCAGATTTCTTGGAGGAGAGAGGTCCTTGCAGAGGCAGCAGCAGCTCCTGTTGCTCTGTGATGTTAACCTTCCCAACACATCAAAGCAGTCTTGGAGGTTTCCAATGAAGTATTTCTGTGAGAAGATGCTTTTTCATCAAACCCAAACCTTGAGCGGAAAAAACCCAGCTAATCCCAAGTGCTGCTTCAGGGTAACAGTGGTGAGATCTCCAAACCTGCAGTTCAGGCAGCCAGGATGCCCAGTCTGGAAGCAGATGTTGCAGGTTGGGTGAGCCCCTCACCTAGCGCTCTGTCCCCACCTTCACAGCCCCCAGATGGCCATGTTCTTCAGGATGTGACATTCCTCTGTTCTCCAGACAGCCTGAACTACTCTGAGGTGTGGCAGTGGTGACTGGGCACAATACAGGCCATAAAGGAGCTCCTTTTCCCAAGAGCAGCCACCCGGTAAGCCATGACACAGGCCACTATGTCATTTCTTTGCAGCATTTTTAAAATGATCCAGTATGCCATGCTCTGCTCACAGGTTAGGACTGACCATATGGGGACACTTTTGTGGAATAAACTGTGTTTGTCCAAAGCTGTCCTTATGCATTTATTCAGAATTTCAAAAATTGCCATTCCACGTGCCACTACAGGTCCAGGTCAGGCTTAAGACTAGTTCTGTCTGCCACATACATATCGGTGTCAGAAAATGCTGTGAAGTGTGATAAGCATAGATAAGATACAGGTACTTTAGGAAGACAAGTTTGGTCATGTGTTTCCCCCCAAATAAAGTAATTCCTATTACATAGAGCTATATCCTGCCTAATTCAGGTGAGGATTAGCAAGTTATCAAATCAACTTTTCTGTAAATCAGGAGAAATACATAGACTTCACAGCAACTAAAAAAAACCCAACCCAAACCATTATTTTAATCATAATAAAGAAAGGTGCAGTGGCTTCATTCAAGTGAATTAGACCCCTCTGGAAAACACATTCATACATTTTCGCACTTTGTGGGCAAGAAGATTTATGTTTGAAACTCCATTATCATAATTCTCTGAAGTTATTCCTTTAAAAAAGGTTTATAACTTTATCTCCAGAAATAAAAACATTTCACAGAACACTACATAAAGATTCATAATTTAAAAGCTTCAGTTAAACTCTGCCCCAAAATAATCATCTCCTGAGAGTTAAAAAAGCCCAGTTAAATGTGCTGACTTACGATTCACCACGGTATACGACTGCTTTACATTTTAATGTTCTTTATTCTGTTAATACATGTTAGGGCCACACCTCATGTGGGAGGAAGTTGCTTTTGCAATCCTTTTGTAGTATTTACTGTTGATAGGCAACACTTCTGGTGGGGAGTGAAGATATGATTGTTCCATTGTGAAGACAACTTTTACACAGCCGTATGGCATTTTAGCATTCGGAATATCTGAATCTGTCTAGTGGTGTGGCCAAGAATAACGTCCAAAGCTTTTCTTTGATGGGCTTATTACTTGAATTTCCAGGTTGTCCTTATACAGCAGTCACTTTTCTGGTAAAGTAGATGTCACCAGGAAAAAATAAAGTTAAATAAAGATAGGTTAAGCCTTTTCTCTCTCAAAAGCGGCTCAGCTCTGTATAGTAAAAACATCAGCTAGCACACCTGAGCTCCTGTGCTAACACACTCCCTTGTGCCTGTCAGAGCAGTACAGAAAATAACTTCAAAAAAAACCAAACAGTATGGCAAATTGCCTGGTAGCAAACTACCCACAATTATCTGTATTACCCAACATCCTGTGAACATCTGCTTTAAAAGTATTCTCAAGTACTTTGTCCCTGGGGCCACATAATTCTTTTTCGTAGCAATTATGCAGAACAAGCCAAGATACTCAGTTAGCTTAGTACCAAACTTGCTGAACATCTCTACCTAGTTTAAACCACAGTCTCCACAAAGACTCTCTTCCAGGTGAACCTTTGATAAAACTGCAAGTATCAGTATGAGCCCAGAAGAGTAACCAGCACCTTCTACACTCCCCTCTTGCCAGGCATGTGGAAAATGGAAGCCTGACTCATTGCTGTTTGGGCTCCAAAGGAAGCAGTATGCAACATGACTCAATTAAGACAGGTTTCTATAGCTTCCCTCCCTTCACATTTGCTTTTACAAAGACCATTTCCACCAGATTGCTCAACATGCTGCACAAAGATAAGCTCCTTTTGCATTACCTGTATTCAAATGGAAACAAACCCCAACCCCAAAGATCAAAGTTTCTGATCTTTCACTGATCAGAAACTGAAGCAGTTTCTGATCAGTGCCGACTTCCCAGATTTAAATAAAAAATAACTGTTTATGTATACATTTTAATTTCAGCTTTATAAAAAAATACAGACAGTGATCAGATAGACAGCATATCTGACTTGAGTATCTAAATTGACTTGGATTTGGTAATCCCTTGTTAGGCTTATTTTACTGCGAAATACCCTATGTTCATGTAGAAGGCTCTGAATATTGTTTTCAGTCTCTGATAAAACCCTTAATTCTATATCAGCAGAACCTTTAAGCAGGGCTTATCCTTCTATCTCCATTAATTTAATGTAAGCTAGGGGACTGTAGACTCCAATTTAAATGAAGTGAAAGCACACAGAGAACCACTCCATGCCTGTGGTTTTTCAGAGGACCAACCACCTCTCCAGAGTGCAACAAGAAGGCAGTGTTCATACCTGAGGAACAGGAAGTCCATGTGGGCAACCCCACCACAGAGGCTCTTCCTGCTTCACCTAAAGGCTCACTACGGTTGGAGAGACCCTCACATTGCGTGTGGCACCAGTCCCTCCATAGGCTGTTCCTGCTTGGGTGGACAAACCTTTACTGCTAACAGGGCTGTTTGTTTCTTTCCTGCAGACAGCTGTACCACACCAGGCCTGACCAGGCACCACAACTCCTGTATTCATGAAGCTCAGAAGTTGCAGGCTGGCAAAGGCAAACATTTCAAATACTGCGTTTGCTATACCAGTATTGGTCTTGCAAGTGACACCTTGCCTGTTTTATCTTTGTCATTAAAGCCTGTGGAGTTCATTCAATGCAGAGAAGATGCTACATAAACAAGAGGCGTAGAACCCCACTACACCTGTCAATCATTCACAACTCAAACCTTCGCTTCACTTCATCTGCAATCATTTTTGCGATGGCAAGGGAGGAGGTAGCAGCAGGAGAAGGGGCATTTCTGACATGAAGAATTCTGCTTCCAATATCTCCACTGCCTCCATCGAATACAAAGTCATCTACCAAATTTCCATCACTGTCCAATGCTTGAGCTCTCACTCCGGATGGACCCCTGCAAAATAAAGGAGGAGCTCACCATTAGAAAGAAAATGTTTTCTGAAGTCAGGAAATCAATCATGACCTTGTAAAGATGCCCAGGCAAACAATAAGAAAGGCAGACCATGAAGTCAAAGCCCAGTGAGGCTTCTGAAGGAGCACAAGGAAGTTTAACACTTGTGACGCAGAGTAGGAGATGTCTCGCAGTCATTACCGTAAAATGAGGGCAGGTAGCCAAGCAGAGGTTCTTTTGTATCTTTCCTGGTTGTGAAGTTACTCTCCTCTCCACAAACACAAACATGCCCTGTCTTTTCAAAACGGAAACCCTTCCCTTTGTTTTGAAATAGCAAGCCTTGTCAAACACGAATTTCACATCAGTGGTATAGTGCCTGAGCTGGATAACTCCCATTTACCATGCTCGAGCTTTTCTTATTCTGGATTTTCTCCCTGCAAATGTTTGGACAGTTAAATCCACCCCTACATACTTAAAATGCCTCATCTTTCCTCGCAAGTCTCTTAAGTTCCTTAGCATTTATAAACTCCCCTGAATTAGTTTCTCTCTTCACACAGTAAGAAGCTGAATATTGTTTTATTGAGATGATGAAACTAAGTCAGTATTCACCCAACAGCAACTCAGTCTGGCTTCCCCTCTGAATTTCATCAGTGTTTTGCTTTCTTTGTGAACTCAGATTATGTTCAGGCTACTGAATGTGTCACCAGGATAAAGTGCCTTTTTCTTTTTGATGAACATGTCACAACTGTGAATTTCAGCCTATGGAGGGTGCAGAAAGTCACACACGTATTCATCAAACTTGCCTGTACACAAGCAAACACAAAAGGCCTTCCTGTGGAAAGTATGGAAATGCTTCAATGTTTTGGTAGCATATTTTGGTGGAGGGAGTAAGCTAATGCTACCTTTGCTACTGTTAAAAAAGAAGAGATTTAACAATGTAGTAACACTGGGTGTATCTAACACGAAAAGTTTTCTTTACCTGAGTACATCATTGACAGTGACTTCAGGGATGAACTTCTGCAGTTGCTTCATCTGTGCACTCAGGAAACACGCTCTGTACATTTCACTCAGTCCATAAGACACGTTTCTCAGCACAAGCTTCCACAGTCCACTGTAGAGAGAAAAAATAACTTCAGTAAGAACATCTTCCAGAATGAATGCAGCCACGTCAAACTAACACTAAGACAGTATCAAATCCAACTACATGGCTAAAGTTCCATTCCCAACATCAGTAATCTGATCGTGCTTTCTACTTGAGAAATATATGTTTGTCCTTCCCTGCTTCAACAAACCTTGCTTACAGAGGTGCATTGCCTTTACATTCTTTCTCTGAGAATTAACTCTGAACTCCAGTCCTTTCTACATCCAGGATTTTTCTCTGGTCCAGTCAAGCTGCAAGAGACTGAAATCCTGTGTGCATGAGGCGAGGCAGACATGCTGCTTGAGCCTTTTTTTCCCCCAATCATTCTGACAAGATCACCACACTCCTAAACTCTTCAGTTTTCGGCCAATGAATCTTGCTATGTCTTTGCAAATCTTGTGTCCTTGCTTTGCTTTCCTCAAGTCTTCCAGTATAAAATTCTACAGACACTAATCACTATGATTTCAACTCTTTACTTTAATAAACTGCATTAAGTTGAGCTGTTTGCCAGAAAGGGGCTTTTTCTCTGACCTGTTGTTCAGCCTCTCCTTGGATCTCCCCAATATTTACTTGGATCTCCCCAATATTTACTTTTTCAAGTCTAATTTCTAAAACTGAACACTTTGTCATGGTCTGTTCAGCCTCTCATAGTGAAGCAAAATTTGTCTCAACTTCCACAGATACTCTGTTCAATTATGTTTGCAATTTTGGCAATGATTCCCAATTTCTCTGACATGCTTTCTAAGACAGCTTCCTGGCCTCCATTCATGGCCCTTAACATTATTTCCTTGGCACTTGGACATTTTTTAAATGTATATTGATGGTCTGATAAAGTTTAACACGGCAATTCAGGCCACTCTGTGTTCTCTCTTCCAAGCATCTTCTGCAAGTATTTTAATCACGCTGTCAAGGCTGATTAAAATATTGCACTGCATTGGACAAAAACCTATCCTGGAAGAGCTCTAGTAGCAGCAACATGGCTGACCAGTACCTTCTGATGAGCAGGCACATTCTCAGACCAGCTGAGATATGTCTTGGTAATTTATGAAAATTAAAATATTAGATCACATCAAGTTAAGTGTCTTGAAGAAGTCTGCCCTCATCAGCACATCTGTCTTTAAAAACACAAAAAGCTTGGTAAAAGCAGGTTTTTTGACAAGAACTAGCTTCCATGGAGTCGCAAGCTGACATCTAATGACATTAAAATAACTGTGTTCAGCAGACAAAAAGACAAGATATTACCTGTACGATACAGCATCTAAAAAGTCTCTAGTGTTGAAGTCAAACAATTTGTAGCCCTCTCTCTTAAAGGCTAATACTGCATTAGGACCAAGCCACACACTGCCATCCATTCTTGGTGTGAAGTGAAATCCCAGAAAAGGGAACCGAGGATTGGGAACCTAAAGCGAGATACAACAGTTATTACAGCTGTTACAAACAAGGTAAGAGGAACAGCCATGCAACCACTTAAGGTCAACAAACTCATCCAGGAAACACGGAAAACATTTGTGAGGAGGAAAGTAGAGACATTTACAGTTTAATGTTTGAGAGAGTGAATAAACCAAACCAAAACACAGTAAAGGACTTGTCATTTGAATAAATGGAAATAACTATTTTCAAATGAAAAAGTGAAAAAAGAAGGAAATTTGCCATTTTATTTCCAATCACTACAAGAAAATTTGAGTCATAGAATCAGATAATTGGCTCCTGTGCAGGTTTTTCTGCTCGGTAATTGTGCAGTTATAGCACATAACTAATTTAAACCAATGAAGAACTGAGCAGGGCCAAGTAAGACTGCAAAACAAACAACAGGAAAAAAAGTACACGTGATTTCTCAGGATATAAGTCAAGCCACAACAAAACCAACAACGCACTAATGCTATTCACCAGTAGTAATTATACTGCAATAAAATAGGTTATAAAATATTAGGAAAACCTCATCATTCTGTATGGCTCAAAACAACATGCCATTAGGAAGCCTGATGAATGCTAATAATGCAGTTTTGGGTTTGTTTGCAAACAGAATACAGTGTACTTGTGTGCAGAGGCTGAAGCAGAAATAAGCTGTCACTATGCAGATACAGGTGTGAAATAAGCACACCTCTTGCACTGATCTTTAGCTATTTACAAGAGGTGACTACAGAGGTGCCTTGTGTTGTAGTCTGAATGCAAGCAAGTATTGGGTATTTCTCAAAAACCAGTACTGTTATGACTGAAGAGTGATTTAAGATATATTCCTTTTCTGTATTCAGTGACTGATTTTCCTGTTAAAATATGCTTTTAATACTTCTGCAGCTCATTGCAACCATTCCACGAGCTACATTACATTTTCAGTAACATATTACTAAGAATCATGCAATCTTCTAATCTTGTTACCATTATTTGGCCATAACAAAAGAAAAAAAATAACCAAACCCAAAAAAATAATCAAGTGGTACAAGCTATCCTCACACAGCCACGGAAAAAGGCTGGAAGGTACCCTCACATCCCAGCCCGTTCTTTCGCATCTCAAGACAGGATCTTCAATCATTCCCAGGTAAGATGAAGTCAGACAAACTCCCAATGCCCAGGGTTCCACAATTTTTCTAGGGTGACCTGCTCCAGTCTTTAGCAGGGAAATCTAAGTTCATGTTTGAAAGGCATTACTTCAACGTACTACGTGAGTTAACTAAAATGCTGCACTAGAAATTCCCTCTTCTTGCTTGATCACTTAATTTTCTGTCTGGGATTGATGCCCTTCACCACACTATTTATCTATATTAAATGGTAGAAAGCTTGTCCTTTTCCTTCTGCGTCTATTTTTTGTCATACAAAGTAAAGCTAATTCAAAGATGATATTTAGAGGCACATATCTAAATCTGAGCTTTGGGTATTAGCACACAAGATTAAACCCTATGTCTAAGTAATTAGTTATTTACTGTTGTACCTCACTGACTTCTGAATCCTGTCTACAGATTTATTTTATAACAGAAAAACGCCAGGCTTTGGTGGGCATGGGGCTATCATGGTATATGTTTCATTCTTTTGCTATTAAAAAGCCAAAACCAGATAACAACAACAAATGCCCAACACAACAAAAACACAAATGACAACAAAAAAAAGACTGGCAATAGTTTCCCTCATGGTACTTCTATCTGTTCCTCAAGAATCAACAAAAACAAGCTGTCGTGTCAGAAAGCAACTTAATGTACACCCGCATCACTGTCTGCAGTGTAATAGAAATAACCATGAAATACTGCCCTCATTTCTATAGTTTTAAGATTTCTTAGAGTACACCAGGAAAGACAAACAAGAGAGTACATACTGGATAGATATTTCCTTTAACCATGTAAGACTTTTCTGGTTTTAGCACCAAATAATCTCCACGGAAGGGTACAATACGAGGTTCAGGGCTGCAGCCACTGATCTCAGACAGGCGGTCTGAGTAAAGTCCTGCACAGGTCACAATGTGCCGACAGTAGATTTCCTCACCCTGGGGAAAAAACAAAACAAAACATAAACCACACAAAAATTCAACGTACCTACTAAAAAAACCACCCACCACCTACAAGCTTTGGAAGAAAATGAGTCCAGGCCAGAAAGAAAACCAAACATTTTCAGAAGGAGGGAGAAATATTTGTTTCATTTAAAATATTCTCCTCCTTTGCTCCACTCTTGTGAGGCTCTACCTACAGTACTACGTCCAGCTCTGGGGCCTCAAAATAACAATGTGGATTTATTGGAGCAAGTCCAGAGGAGGCCACAAAGATGCTCTGAGGACCGGAGCACCTCTGCTACAGAGACAGGCTGAGAGAGCTGGGGTTGTTCAGCCTGGAGACGAGAAGGCTCTGGGGAGACCTTAGAGCAGCTTCCAGTGTCTAAAGGGGCTGACAAGAAATCTGGAGAGAGACTTTTTACAACGACATGTAGAGATAGGACAAGCGGGAATGGCTCTAAACTGAAAGACGGGAGATTTAGATTAGGTGCTCCATTCCCCTGAGCATCTTCATGTCCCCCTCTGGACTTGCTCCAACAGGTCCACACACTTCTTGGGGATGTTGGATCCCCAAGAATTAAATCAATTAAGAATTGACTACAGTTGTTTTATAGAAGCAGCCCTAGATGACAGTGATCATGTTACTGAACAGTATCTTTTAACATTTTCTAGAGAGCTGAGTAATCCACCAGGACTCAACAAAAATTCTTAAGAAGAGGAGAAACAGCTTCCAATAAAGCAATTAAGTCTTCAGCTTTGTTCTTACCTTTGAGTTCCGAACAATGACTGGGTATTTCAGTCCTGTCACAGAATTAGACAAGAGAAGGATTTAATCGAACACATAACAGAAAACTGACAGAACAAGCAGCTTGTCATGATGAAGGTTTCTTCCAATGGAATATCTTCAAGCTAATGAGCAACCACTGCTGGACATAACTGTATGAATTAACACGGGTTTTTTTATTCTTCCATATGTGTACTAGCACAGATATAACCTGCCTTCCAGGATAAAGAAAAAGCACTATTACAAGAATATAAAAGCAATATTCAGCTAAATCTGATTTTAGTAGGAGATAACAACCTTCTTCCTCACTTTTATATTGTTCCATCAGCTTTAAGTGTTTCAGCTGAAGGGTGACCTGCCTGAAGAAGAAACAAAACAGTGAGCTTCCTCAATAATCTCACTAACATAATTTTACCTTCTGTCTCATCCCCACAAGACAGAAGGGTTCAGAAATGTCATTTCAG
This sequence comes from Coracopsis vasa, assembly GCA_026283785.1. Classification (NCBI taxonomy): domain Eukaryota; kingdom Metazoa; phylum Chordata; class Aves; order Psittaciformes; family Psittacidae; genus Coracopsis; species Coracopsis vasa. The sequence goes on from JANHGB010013469.1 coordinate 9,977, forward strand.
TTAAAACAAATGTGTTTTCAACAAAATCTTTGTCAGGATTGTAGTAAATGGAGGAAAAAAACCTGCCTTACCATCTTCACTTTCTGGAGAACTTTCTTTAGCCATCTCCATGTTTGTAACTTCAAAATCAGTGAAGATCGTCCCACCTGCTTCCCGGAAGTCTGCTGCATAGGACTGTGCCACTTGTTTATAATTCACAATGCCAGTATATGGAGAATCAAGGGCCATCAGACCCTGAAACAGTATTAAGATACGTAAGAACAGTGAAGGCTGTATGTGGACTTTGATCTTCAATACAGAGACTATTTCATCTGGAATGATGCGCACTGCAATGGAGAAGGGAGTCCTGCTGCCTCCCCATCCCTGTCTGCTTGTTCCTAGCCTCTCCACATGCCAGCTCCAGTGTTAGTGTTTGCTGACAACTAGTATGGCAAAAACTACTTACGGTGGACTAAGTGATCACGTGACTACACCATAACGCAGTTTCCTCAACAAAGCACTTAATGATGAAACAGGTTACCCAGCCTTGGCTTCAGCTAATTGCTAATTATTTTTCACTATGCACTATGCAATTCCACCTTCAAATGGTCACTTGGGAGCTCTACCTGGTGCATGGCTGTTGACAATGCCTCTTGCAAGGCTAAAACATACAATCTAGCCAGGGTGCAACACTTACTGCACTGCACATCAGAGAGAAAAGTCTCTTCTTATTTAAACAACAGCCTACACTTGTCTTAGCAGAAAGCAAGGGTCAAGCCCAGTGTGTAGCTATAATTCTTAATGTTTCTTAGAGACACTTTACAATCTTTATTCAGAAGAGGTTCAGTTTCTCACATGATTTTTATCATGGTAGATGTCATCACAATGTTTTCCTCGTTCTGGCTATAAGATAAGGATAGTAGCACTGCTTTATCTCTGAGAGATGCTGCAAGTTTAACTACATTAAAAGATTGACAGCCACTCAGATACTACAAGAGCAGCGGCCATTCACATGCCCAAGACAACCAGAATGGTTGGTAAAACTGTATTTTACATAAAACCTTTCTTTCCACTTGATAGACAGGCTGAGAGAGCTGGGGTTGTTCAGCCCGGAGAACAGAAGGCTCTGGGGAGACCTTAGAGCAGCTTCAAAGGGGCTGACAAGAAATCTGGAAAGGGATTTTTACAAGGTCCTGTAGGGATAGAACAAAGGGAAATGGCTTTAAACTGAAAGAGGGGAGATTTAGATTAGATATAAGGAAGAAGTTCTCCACTGTGAGGGTGGTGATGCACTGGCACAGGCTGCCCAGAGAAGCTGTGGCTGCCCCATTGCTGGCAGTGTTCAAAGCCCCCTTAGACCAGGGGCTTTGAGCAACCTGGTCTAATGGAAGGTGTCTCTGTCCATGGCAGACGGGGTTGAACTGTGTGGTTTTTAAGGTCCCTTCCAACCAAAACCATTCTACCATTCTGTGATTCTACGATAACACCATTCAAGTGCCATTTGCTTACAAGGATAGGACTCAGCTCAGGAAACCAAGGTAAATTAAGAAAGACCCATCTGAATTTACTCATTTGCAGAGGAAAATGCTCAGCTGGATCTTGAACAAAGAATGTTTTAAGAAGCGGATACAAAATGTTTACAAGAAAAAAAAAAGAAAAAAGATTCCTCTCCAGAAAATTTCTGTCTGTACCTCCAACCATTCACAAGCAGAGTCATGCAGCGACACCAATAGCAAGCTGCCACATGAAACAGCACAGGGAATTTATATCCAGGTTTTCCTTTCAACCAAAGATACACTAAACAACAACAAATCTGTACTTCATAAACTACCCACATTTCTCCTGCTGTGAAAATAAACAGGCTGAGAAGTGCTACACAACAACTACATGTGTAGGAAGGAACTGGATTGAAATCAGCTTGATCCCAATCTGCACTTACAGGTGGAAGTCGTATTATCAAGCTTTACTGTATGGTATAAATAATTTTAATGGGAAGGAGCAGAATCATCTCAGCATAATCTCAGATAGAGCAGCTCTAACCTGGGCAAAGGCAAATCTGCCTATCAACCACAAAAACATACAAGCAAGCACCTGCAAGTAGAATCACAGAATGATTTGGGTTGGAAGGGACCTTAACATCATCCAGTTCCAACACCCCTGCCACAGCTTCCACTAGACCAGGTTGCTCAAAGCCCTGTCCAACCTGGCCTTGGACACTGAAGGGGGAACAATTACAGATAAAATTAAAACAAAACAAAAAAGAATAATAATAATAAAAAACATCATCATTGGTAGGAGAACTGTTTTGTTTGTTTTGGGTTGAGCTTTTTGGTTGGTTGGTTGGTTGGTTCTGTTTCTGAGCACATACATCAGGGAGGACAAGTCTGTGTAAAGCTGAGAACAGAATGAAGTTTGAGCAACTTGTAGGCTCTGTCCATTTGCCTATAAATTCAGTCCTGCAGAAGGACTAAGAGATTGTAGAGTCACCTACTTTGATTCAGATAAGCCTGATTCCTTTTGTCGGCTGCAAGTGAAATGGATTGCTTGCTCTCCAGTTTGTGAATGCTGGCCCTTAGGATCCAGCCAGTGCCTTATGTGCAATTAAAGCAGCAGCAACTCCTTATGCCTTCATCATATGGAGAACTAATGAATTATGAGCTGACAAGTAAGAGAATGAGAAGAGGTGAGCAGGAGAAACCTGGGGTGAAAGTGTCACCAATGATTCCACAGCATCACCTTATGTTGTGTTAGACCTGGTCTGATGCGTATGTAATGACAAAAGCATGCGAAGGATTGGGCTGAGCTAAAAAGTTCCAGAAATAAATGTATCCATTTATTTTTGTTGACAATTAATTTATTCTGGGTTTTCAGACTCTTTTAAACTTGTCCCCCACATGAATTACCTGAAGACCAGAAACATATTTATGTTAAGTTAAAAAATGTCACCTGAGAAACTTAGATCTTATATGCTAATTAAAAATATGCAAATCCCTTACCCTGCAGAAAGGTTCTTTTGCTTGTATTTCTTTTGTTCCAATCAGTTTCAGACCTGGGACATTGTTCTGCAGCCCTCTTTTGTACAGAGCTTTGAGTCTTGGAATTTCATCTTGGTCAACAGCTACAATTAGCTTCAGAAAAGATAACAAGGCACAGCAGTGAGCAAAACACACACAGCCAGTTCAGGTCTGGCATTAAGCCCAAGCTAACAAGCAAACAATAGTGAGTGAGTGAACAGTGAATTATAATTCAAGGAGGGGGAAATGTGATTTGTGCCATTAGTTGCACAAGATTCTATAAATACCCGTTATTACTGAGAAAGCACTAATACATTAAGGCAAGTGAAAAACAAACGTTAAACTGTAGTTTAAGCTACTATCAATGGACAATATTTGCTAAAAGTACCACAAGACTACAAATCTGAATGTGAAAGAAGATAATATTATTTTAAAGAGACACTGGGATGCTTCCAGAAATAAAACTGAACTAACCCAAGTTGTACAAATCTCAAACAGTCTCAACAACAGAGGAAGGACGTGTTCTGACATGGTGTCTGAACTGAATTGTACCACTTCATTTAACCATGTACTTAGCTCACAACTACCACAAGAGATTTATCCAGGCTATGAATTATCTGTGCCAGGTTTGCACAGACCTTGCTACTTCCAGGCCTAGCTCAAGTCTGACAACACAGACACTTCTGTGTTGAGAAGCCACTAAGTTCTCCAAACGTGGGGCTGCTTTATGTAGAACTTGCTGTAAAGCCTCACCATCATCTTTCCTGGAATGAACACTGCGGGGAAGGCGATGAGGAAGTAACAAATTTAGTGTCAGCAAAGGACCAACAATGCTGCTGGGTCGGCTAACCTTATCCAAGCTCGAATTTACGCCTACAGAGCAAGTCTACTGTCTTGGCCTTTGAGTTAAGAGCAGGCTTGTCACATCAGGTGTATTGCTGTACAAATCCACAGTGCCATCTTGTGACCAGAGCTGCAGTGGAGGGAGCACAGCCTGGCCGGGACAAACATCACCTGCACCGGTGCAGGGGCCATCAACAGTGTGCCACGTCCAGGGATTTC
>JANHGB010013472.1:0-13844 GCA_026283785.1 Coracopsis vasa
GCTGAAAGTCAAAAACACAGCACTGCACCAGCTACTAAGAAGGAGAAAAATGACTGCTACTGCTGAAACCAGGACATCTAGAAAGGAAAACAATATTGATAATGATTCCACATTGGGTGAACTCAGCTTATTCTCACTTTTGCATTGAATTACAGCTTTTGGAGTTTATGGGTTCCTAACATTTAGTTTATTTCTAGCCATTGCATTCACTTTTGAAAAAGGTTGGACATCTGCAAGGTCTTACTTGAACATTTCTTTTAGAGCATTAGCAGTGACTTTTTTAAATACAAGAGGCAACAACCTGGATGATTAATATCATAGGAAAGTTGTGAGTCATAAGGTGCAAAATCCAGTCAGCATGTAGTCTCACTCCTGCGTTATTTTTCTGTGTCAAGCATTTGGCTGAAGGTTGTTACACTATATTAACAACTGAAAAAAACAAACCCTATTTTCCCTTTGGTTTTAGACTACCCAAATAAAATGTTGTTGACATTTTTACTGTCAATTTTTGCATGGTTATTAAGTTTAATAGCTGATGTATTGAAGAGATTTTTCTCATCAGGCATAACAAAAAAGCCAGAGACAGACCAAGTGCAGAAGTGTTTTCACACTTCTGTTGTCCATGTTGTACAAACATATTAAGAATTTCTTGTCTATATCACCCACAATATACCTTATGAAAGTGATGCAGCTGTAATAAGAATAATTGGTCTTATCAGATTTTGTTACCTTTAGCTTCTGCCTTTTGAAAAGTTGCAATATGTAGAGAGTGAAAGACATGGTCCGCACAAAATATAGCTTATTCTAGTGCAGCTTTAAATTTCTGGAAATTCAGTCACTTTGTAGCCTGTTTTAGAACAAAAGCTGCAAAAATTCTTTACTTCATTTTTTTCTCATCCTTCCATGGGACAGAACATGCCTTTGAGTTGTAACCTTATCTATCATGATTCCCAAAGGTCTGAAGATTTGCACCTTCTTCAGTTACCTTCATCAGCAGAGTTACTAAACAGCATCTCAGTATGCACCATCAACATGTGTCCCCTTCATGCAGGACACTTCACAGGTATAAGTTTTCAATTAACTAATATGTGAAAGTCCTAAATTCTCTTCACTGCACATTTTCTGTTAGCTCAGGGTCAGTCTTGGAGAAGATAAAAATTACTGATGACACCATTCTGCATTAACTGAGCTCATATGCCTAGATATCATTTTCTCTATTCAACAAAATGGAAATGCCACAAAAATGGTGCTAGAGCTAGTGTAATTCATAAAACTGCATTCATTTCAGTGTCCATTTTGCACCAGATAAGGATTTGGTCCTTTGGCATTTAGCCATTTTTACCATCATATATATAGTGATAACAGGAAGTGTAACCTAAAGAATAGTACTGAATTTGAGATTAGATGTGTTTGAAGTCATCTGCTTTCAGCACTGCTAAGGCATCCCTGGAATATCGTATAGCGTGACAGCCCTTCACAGTGAAAGGTAACAATAAAATAAGCAAGCAGAGAGAGAAGGAGCAAACACAGAGATGAAAGCTGTGAAAAGATTAGAGTTGTTTAACAAGGTCATATACAAAGAAAAAATATTCAGAACCTGAAATTTATCCTTTTGGGAACATAGTTTAAAAACACCCAACCAAACATATGGGCAAGAAGTGTAGGGCTGAACTAAAGAAAGACAATACTAAAGTGAAGAGGAGGCTGCTTAAAGCAAAGCAGTAAGATAAAAAGAAGTTGCCATTGAGGTTGTATCAGTAGAAAAGTCCATTAAAAATTCAGACAAGTATTTTGAAACTGAAATACCTTGCTATACAACTATAGATTTTCTTAGAAAAGCAAATAAAGAATAGAAAGCAAATTTTTATATTCTTTCAAAGTCTCAGTTTCTTGAAGTAATGGAGTGTTATTAAAATCTTGAGTTTTACTGGTCATATCTTGGACTTGAAAAATGCAAATAAACCCCTGTCTAACAGAATACTTACATTTTACCCCTTACAAAGCCTTCTTTACTTCTGCATTTTGTTTTGTGGGAAAACCATCTTTTTTTAGTTTCCCATACTAGATGAAACTGGAAATAACAGTTAATTGAAATAGCAACATTTCTTGGAAACTGTTGGTGGTAGATTCTTTCATCAGGCTTCTGAAGTAAAAAATGAGAGTTCTGGTCAAGAACAAAATCTACTGAAAATAGCTTTTTTAATGAGTGATTTACAGAAAATTCAGATTTAGATGTTTGCCCAGCATCAGAGAAAATTGTGAGTCAAGAAGACAAGTGATTCCTCAGCTATGAAGTTATTAGCAACTCTGAAATACACTTGATCCCCTTTCCCATGAAAAATTTAAAAAAGGCCTAGAAGTATTTTGTTTCAGTGTAGAATGAAAACAAACCTCTTTTTTTCATGAACTGCGCCTATTTTCTTGAGCTATGCTACAAACATAGAGTCAGTAAGATGCGAAATAGAATAACAGCTAAGACACCATGACCAATGGCAGATATGGAGAGAAAAACAGACAGAGGAATTGATTCAGACCTGGCTTCGAGCTGGATTTCACAATATCCTTGCTTAGATATAGCTTTTTTTACTGAATTTAACCGCTGCACATCAATAACCCAGGACATCAAAATTCATTCCTTGGACCGAATTCAAAGCTAATTAAAACCAAGCGAAAACTTCGATGTGTTCTCATGGATTCTTTTATCCTTGAACATGACAAAGTTCTACTTCAAATAGTATAGGAGTATCAGGCTTCAATTCCTAACACTTAATTCAAAGGGTTCAATTGTTTCTGAAGAGATAATCTAAATCCAGAGAGCCTTGACTTTGCTCTTTTGTGTGTGTGTGGTTTTTCTCATTTTTAGTTCTATAACTTAGGGATAATAGCATTAATAGTACTTACAAAATGACTGTGCTCAAACTCACACATGACTTGCTAATACATGCTTGGCTTGAACTGAGGAAACCCAGATGCTTCTATATCTGAAGCAGTCTATATGTATGGGTCATTCACTCATACACACAGGTAGAGAATGTCAGCATATGCATGTTCATAAGGAAATCAGTACTACAAGGCCTCAGCTTACTGTTCCTTAGAAGCTTTTGTTCTGAATGTTTTTCAAATCCTATTATTCTGTACAAGAAAGCAGCCTCCCCTCATCTCTTATTGCTAGAGGTACGGATGCATACAGCAGAAGTACAGAAAAGGCAGCCTTTCTGCCTTACTCTACGTAGTGCTATTGTCACAGGTAGTAACAGACTTTACTAATATCCCACAAAACTGCCTCCCTGGGTTTCATTCTTTACATTTATTTAATATTGTGTGTTTAGCTTAATGATGCAAAACATTTTTATTCAAGATTTCACTAAGGTAATGTGGGTAGCTCTGATCCTTCCACATGCTAAACATGTGCAATTTGAGTGTGACTTTACGCTGTGTTTCACCTGAGCTGCAGTGCAAAAGGAGGTTTAAGTAAGGTGAGGATGAAGTGATGATATTTTACCTTTAGGCATGCTATTTGCTGCCTATTTTTCTGACTTTAAATCCTACGCAGTGATTGAGATAATGTGATATTTAGTCTCACAGTGTGCTGACGTGTAAAAAGTATTAAGCCATAACTATGCTAATTCTCTCTTAAAAATAATATCATAGAGGTTATGATTTATAGGCCTTTATATAGGTACACCCAAACATACCCAGATATTGGCACAATCAAATAAGCTCTGGGAGATAATACTGCTACCAACTCCAAGGATGATTTTCTGTTTTGTTGGGGTTTGATTTGTATTGTTTCCATGCAATTGTAAACTGTTTCATAGGAAAGAAAACTGTGTGAGAATGCATACTGCCATTTAATGCCTGTCCCTATCTGCTTTGTGTAAATCAAAGAGCAGCATGAAGGCTGTTTTTTTTTTTGTTTTTTTTTTTTTTTTTAATGTCAATGCACATTGTTAAAATGCTAATATGATGGAGCAGAAAGTGACAGAGGTAGGGAAGGTGGAAGAGTGAGGGTTGCAAATACTTGCTTCGGAATACAGATGGGAGTTCAAATCTGTGGTGTTCTCAGATGTCCTTTTAAAGCACATCATCTTTAATCCTCACAGAAAAACAAGTAGATAGAGGCTTAGTGTCTGCTATTCTTTTATAAATGCAAACTGACACTAAGAAAAAAACTTGTCTATCACTGGCGGAAAAAGTCTTACTGTACTTCTATATTGGCTTTTCTAAGGCAAATAAGGCCATTCAACCATGAAATGTCCTCTGAAAGGAAGGGTAGTGGAAGTAGTGATGGTGGAATGGGATTTATTTGTTTTCTGGGTTGTGCGGATCCAGACAGTGGTAACTGAGAGAGCAGCAGAGCACTCCCTGCATGTGCTCCTATTCTCCATCTCAACTTGTAATTTTTTAACCCACCAACGCCAAGTTGGGATAGTGCAAGCTTGTGTGGTAAAGCACTACCACTTTATTTTCACATCACTTTTCACATACATCCTTTGTTTATCCTATATTACCTACAATTTCCCACATCCTTTTTCTGCACTGTATCCTTACACTTCCTTCTTTCTTACTGCCTAAACTGACTTCTTCCCCTTCCATGCTGGACTATTTCCAGCTTACTTTCTTTCTTTCCTACATCTATCCCTTTTCTCTCCATTCCATCCTTTTCTCTCCATTCCATGCACACACTTTTCCACTTCCATAAACAAGTCTGACATTATTTTCAAACTTCTGGTAACTTCTGTCACAACTTCTTACCCCATCCTGTGTATCATCTGCACACATCCTATTACCTCACATCACCATTCAGAACTTTGTCCCCACGTCTCTGTCCATTCTCTTCTCTTCTTCTTTCTTATGTGTCTAAAAATGACCATCACACGCTTAATGCCACCACATTCTGTCTTGCTCCTTCACATCTTGTGGCCTCCAAATATTTTGGTACCTTTTATTGCCTCTTCAGCTGCTGTGTACTGAGCCTGCTTTCTTCTTTTTTTTTTTTTTTCACACTCTGCATCTGGATCATAGCATTGGGTGTAGGTTTTAGGATATTTGTCTTCCATTTCTGTTGTTTTTTCCACTTTTAATTTCTGCCCACATATTCCTTCTCTGCTGAACAACACTATGCATAGTTCTTTCCTCTCCCATTTTCTATTACAATCTTCTATCTCCCATACAGCTTAGCAAGAAATCACTTCCTTTCTTTCCCCTTGTCTGTAACGCTGACTCAATTTTCTTATTTCTCTAAATTGTTTGGGGTTTTTTTTCAGTTGCTTACTACTTTTTCATCTTTAAGACTTTTGCTAGGTAGTTCAGCATCTTTTATTTACCATTAAAACACCAACAAAAGAAGACAAAATTGATACTATTTAGGCAGGATAAATGGCTCCATTTGAAGGGGGTGAAGTAGCTCAAAGGTTATTTTTATGACATTGAATGCTTAGTTCTGTAAAGCCTTGGCTCTCAGCAGAAGAACATGATAAAGCAACTGGCTCTCCCTTGTATACTCTGCATATAAAGAATTGGAAAGTTTGCTGTGTATTGTATAATAAATACCTCTTGTTCAAAGAGATAAAAAATTACTTGAGCACAGCTATATTAATGCTTTGTGCCATTTCAGTGTCTTTGTTACATTATATTTTTGTGTGATCATGGACATTTCACTTCAAATCTCAGTAATAATGTTCCTTGATGATGTCTCAACATTACTAATTTAGTGAGGCCTTTATTTGCAAAAGTCATCTTCAAACTTTCATCTGTTCCTCTGAATGATGGCTACTGATATTAGCTCAACTGAAAGAAGCAACCTGCCAAGAAAGCCCATCAATCCAGTTATCAGTATCCAACATTTTATCAGAAAAAAAAGTCCCTGTATCGCTATTTAGAAGCTTTCTTGCTCTCAATATCCAGACAACTTTCTGAAAAAAACTTTTCTGAATAATCTTTCAGCCTGAATGAGCCAAAGCTTTGAGATGGATCTACTTGCAGCTTTTCATTAAAGTGAGCACACCAACAAAATTGTGTTTTCAATATCTGAACTTATGCTTAACTGGAAAACAAACACAAAAGAATAATTACATTTCTAAGAGAACAAGCAATTCTGCTAAGGAAACATCTTAAAATAAGAGAAAAAAATTTTTTGCTAATGACCCTGCCTGTGCTGGGCACGCTCTTTACTCTAATGCTGCTTTCCAATGTCCAATTGACTTGCACCAAAGTGATCAAACCTTAAGGAAGTGCAATTTTTCATTGTTCTGGGGACTCTAGATTGCAGCAAGCACAACAGAGCAAATAGGCAGCCTCTCTGTCTGGTGCTCAGCTACAAACCCTTTAATACTGCATAATATACAATAATAGAGTCAAAATGTGGAAAACAAGCATATTCAACAGTTCTTCCATCCACTATGCAGAATACTGTTGGTTGAGTACATCTATAGGTCTGTGAATTACTGGGACTTGTTATCCACAGATCTTTCTATAATATATATTTCTGCATCAGCTGTGATGTGTTTTTGCATCTATGCTCTTCCTTCCAAAAAAAGGTCTAAAGGGAGTCTGTAGTTGTCACAGATCTGCCTGTGCAGGGCTAAGATCCATTTCTCCTGCTGATTTATTCCACCACCAATCAAAACTCCAGATGGAAGTAAAGTTTCACACCTCAAAAGCACAGTTTTGTTTTCTTGATCAAATATGCCAGGTATCATGTTCATTTAAAACTAAAGGACGTGTTTCAAAAACTGAGTAACTGTGAAAGTATCTTTTCTATACTTTCTGTGCATAATCCCAGCAAAGCAAAAAAGACAGGGAAGGGCATGCTTCCATTAGGGTGTTCTGGAACTAAAAAAAAAAGAACAAAACCTAGCGTGCATTAGCTTGTTTATGTGTTTGTTATTATGGGTTGTTAGTTGTCTACAAAAAGTGTACCGGATTAAATGATATTTCAGGAAAAAAAGAACAGTCTGCTTTTCTCTAATGAAAGAGCTATTCGTGAAAAACAGTGTCTCATAACCTCTATTAGTGTAGTATAATGTGCTAGCAAACAAATTTAAATAAAACCTCTGAAATCAAGTACTGCGAAACAAACCTAACCAAAGACATATATCCAAGAACCACACTGTGTACAGAGTCTATGGCAAATGATACAGTGACATTAGTATAACAACCTTCACTAAGTTGAGAAAAATTAATCAATTAATAAAATTAATATTCTGCTCAAATTTGATATTTATTGTGCAACATTCATACTAGCTTTAATATAACAAAAGAAACAAAAATGTCAGTAATTTGCTTCCAGACAATGTATTCTTATGAACAGTGTGTCCAAAACTAATAATAAGGCAACTGATAGGTTTTTTGGTTACAAGGTAAGATGTATGAGATAATAAACTAATTTGAAGTATGTTGAAAGTATATGCTAAGGTAACTAGATGCACAAAACCAATGATGCAAAGCAGAGGCTGAAAAAGCCATGCTAATCAATATAGTGTGTGGAAGGATAAAGGAGGATAAAGTCAGAATAAAATCCGCGATGGAAAAGGTCTCATTTAAGCACACACAGCTGCAAAAATAGAATGGACTACAGTAAACTCTTGGCAACCTCAAATCAATTTGTTGAAATGTTCCCATTTGTTTTCAAAATGACTCAGTACAGAACCCAGTTTAATCGCAGTTCTCCATTCACAGTCATGAAGTGTCACACAAGGAAGACCTATAATGTTTTATTTTAACCAAAAGTTTCCTTGAAATCACTTAAATTCAAAAAAGAAAAAAAATCAGCAAGGTTCCAGTGGCCTAATGTAAACTAACAATCTTGCTCTTTACCAAATGGTTTATATTGATTTATGAGAATAAGATAGTCATTTTCTTCAGTTCTAGTAATTTCAAATGCAACTGAACTGGTAAAAGTCTGATTTACTCAAGCCAGAACAAGTAAAAGTAGGAGTAATATAAAAAGATAACTCTCTTGAAATTTCAAGTTTAATGACTTCCCCAGGGTCAGAGTCCCTCAGACTCTAGGGGTAAAGAATTCCTCTTTTTCTTGGTAGAGGAATCATCTGCATCAGTACAAAAAACAACCGCTAGCTTGTACTGACTGTCTTCTGTTCAGCTGGTTATGATAAAAATATTGAAAATATTCTCCCCAGTTTAAGACCATACTCTTCACTTTTGCCTCTACTGGACTCAGCTTATTTTATCTGGTTTCAAAACTGGGAGCTGAAAAGCTATTGTAAATCAACGAGTTGACATGGGTTTCTGCAGTCATCCAGCCACACAGCATTCATGGCCTGAGTCAGTATCTCCTCACAGTGGTGTACAATATCGTTTCCCTGAAACAAACTGTTAAGCTCTTGTTCATGAATCTAATCTCTATATTCCATTTTGCTATATCAATGTATAGCATTCTCTATTATGTTAAATGAGACCAAAAGATAGATGAAGGCAATACACAAATAGTATCCTCCTCAGTAAATGAAAGTGTTCCTGTATCAAAACCCTATTCTTATGTTGCTTGTGAAATTACCTGCACGAGTCCATTTGTGTAAATTCAGCCTCAGTCTGTGTGCTGAAGCATGCACAGAAAGCAAGATAAACTGCAGAAAATCGTGGATATTGCCATTCCTAAGATGTTGCAGCCTGCATCACTTTCAACCTGCTGAGATGATCATCCTGAAACTTCAGTGCTATGCATAAGAAATGCAACTTCAGCGTTTTATTGAGCAGAGACAGACTGCAAATAGCCTTTGGATTACTGTACAGTAATGATGGAGAAACTTTCTTAAGCATACAGTTCAAGGAGGCAGCTTTTCTTGATTAAAAATAACAAAGCGTTGTTCCTTTGACTGCTTTAAATGAGAAGTTTCAACTCATAGATTTCATTAGTCTGGTGACACCTGGCATTTTATTTATGGCCTATGCATTAGCAATCATGACAGCATTTTAGTTTTGCTTTCATTTACAAATACATTATTGGAGTTTGAAGTTCTAAAGGCTAAAAAGAATAGAAAGCAAGAAAAGCAATATTATATCTGCACTATATGCTTTCAAGTTAGCCTCATACTTTCAGGGGTCTAATATGTTTATGAGTGCAAGACACGTATTTCAGAACTTTGTTGAAACTAGCTCTGTTTCTGAAACAAAGATTACAAGCCATTAGCCATGTAGTACACATTAACTCCTGTGAAGAAAAAGTGACACAAACTGGCATAAACTAAAGTACTTCTATTTCTTTTCTCTTGAGAGTGAAAATCTTAGGGATAACTCTGCTACTGTCAATGAAAAAAAGGAAAAGATGAAAAAAAAATCCTTTTAAAACATACTCCATAATACTTTCTCTACTATATGTTTGCTTTTTTGCCTTCTAGTTGCCTACATTTTTGATGATTATTCAGAAAAATTATTCCTCTTAGCTTGCTTGAACATTATGGCTTCCTTTACTTTGATTTTTTTTTACATTTACTTTCTTGTGCTTAGTCAATCAGTGAGCTGATTTTATGTTACTTAAAAAAATTATCCTCATGTCAGCAGCTAATACAATTAAAGTATCTTAATGCAGTGGAAGTTAACTCTTCCAAGAACAAAAAGTCTTTGCAGGGATTGAAAAATATCTCACAAGCAAGAACTGAAAAGTTTGTATAGTTTAGTTTGCAGTTTCCTTTTTTGCTACTTAAAAGAACAAAACTAGCAAAAAGACCATAGTGAATCACAGTAAGCTGCTTATCCATGCTTTGCAGTGAAGAATTACAGAGATCTTACAGGAATATTTTGCATAGAAATACTTTCTTGTAAAAACTGATATTTTCATCAGAAATTGCTAGTATGAATTAAGATTTCAAAGTGAAAAATTTAAATCAACTGAATATGTTCTTTGTATTAAAAGATAAATAAAAGCAATACTATATGTCAACTGACAATATGTTATTATTTCCATTTGGTCTAATGCCTTCAGAAAGAAAACAGAAAAAATTAATCTTAAAAAAATTGCAAAAAAAAATTCAAAAAATTTTGGTGAATATTTTACTCTAATTAAAATTCTTTGAGTAAAGAAATTCTCATGAACATTGATTTTATTTCATCTCTGTATAGGTTGTATTGTGAGGTAGAAGATAATTTAAGAATCAGTATAAATTCCAGTTTGCACTGCAAAGTTTAAGGAAATAATATATGAATGCATTTTAGCTCTGTTAAGTATATAAAAATGCAGTATGTTTTTACTTAACAGCTAAAATACAATCTGTTTTCTCATGATTCTCCAAAATAATTCAAAAAATCTGTATTAGAGCAGGTCCTCTCCCTTTGCAGAAATTTCCCACTCTAGAGCGTGAAGAACTCTTTATTTTTTCAATTGCTGTAGAAGACAGTAATGAGGAAAAAAACAAAAGGTACAAAACAAGTTCAGGAGTGTCATCTGCCTTAATATTAAAGGTCTTAACCTGTATTTTTAAAAGAAAATTGCGTAGAGGAGAGTAAGGTACGCAGTAAACACTAATACAAAATTACTAAATACAAAAGCTGAAGCTGCCGTAGAATTTAAATCTTGTTTTCATGACAAAAACCTTTTAAATACTAGTTTTCAAATAGAATTGAATTAATTTAACTGTTTACTTGTTCTTTACAATAAATCATCGTAAATCATTCTTACACTAAGTGTGAGGATTTGATCATTGCATATATTTTTATTCATTTCTATTATGAATAAAAAAATATTTGTATCAGAAAAAAACTTGGACTGTTTTGCTTATCCGTAAAACCTTTTAAATATAATTACCATGGCTCCTGAATCAGAGCTAAATCCAATTCATTGTAATAGAATATTCAGGTAAGGTTACAGTTCAGCTCATGGAACAGACAGGTAACCTGAAGTAGGCTCTGAACCTGGGGATAGGTCTGTAGGATCAGGTTTGGCAGATGGCCTGAAATCAGAGAAATGTAACTGAAAGAAACCTATTGAATTTTTTTGGACCTTGGGCTAATAATTCTATTTTGCAGGAAAAACAGATATTAAAACAATCCTTAGTTTTTAAAATAATTTTAATAAGATTTCCTTTTTCATTTAACACTTTACAGTTAAATAGAATATTTTAATTAAAAAATTCCTAAAGCAATTAAATTCTTTAGAAAAGTTCAGAATGCAAAATAATCAGCAAAACACTGAAAGATATCATTACAAAAGCTGTTGAGTGATTGCTTTAACTATCATGAACAGCAGTAGCAAATGAAGTGTTGAAATTTCACTGCATAATCTTGCTAACCTCAGTTAAGGATGAGGTTTATTACCAGTTGAGGTTCTGGTAAGGAAATTAATTATTTAAATTGTTCATGATACATAAACAGAATTACATGCAATTTTCATTAAAAAGCTATTACTTTAGGAGCATGTTGCATCGTTATTTACATCACTGCCTATTCTGTACCTTTTCAGAGTAAATTTGCAAAATGTATAAAAGGCCAATCTTTCACAATACTATGCCTAATCTGCATCAACCATTCAGTTCCTCTAGAGCTATCTTGGCTGGCCAGCAATTAAAAAGAGCTTTGATGTGTTTGGGTATGCAGCCAGGGAAGAAAGTACACAGCTGTGATGTTGGTACGGCTTTCACCAGCACCTCCTTTCAAGTTAAATGGAAGCTTCACTTTGTACTTCCTCAAATAAGGGTCAGTACATCTAACAGAATGTAAGAAAACTAATTTTTCTCCTCAACACACATAGGACAATAATTCTTCTTCATTCAGGTTTCCTAACTAACAGACAGGAAAACAATGGAAAAGGAGGAAATCAGTGGAACACACTCAGACATTATATTGAAGGGAAGGTCTGTCCTACTTTTCTTCCTTTCTTTTTATTATGTACAAACACACACAAATGAGATGATCTCATTTAGAAAAGAAGAAAGCCAGCCCACTTGTTATTTTCCACTCCATTTTTTTAGCCAACAGATTGCATATTCAAACCATGGAATAAAAGAAAAACGTGTCAGGAGTCTCAGCATGACAAGCAGTGGTGGCAACATCGCAGCAAAGCCATTATGCTGGTAGGTGGGGCAGCCCTGAATGAATACCAAGTAAAAGGAGAGGTCCTGGTGGAGACATATTTCCACAGTAATGAGAATGTCTATTGCCCCAGATGTTAGTCCTGCACTGCCTGGTTTATGGATGTCATGCATTGTGCTTGCTCTGGTCTCCCCTGAGCAGAATGTGTAATGTCCCTGTGAGGTACATCTCAAAGGCATCCTGATCTGGGGGTAAGCTTTCTAATTTTTAGACATTTTTCAGAAGAAATACAGGAAATGGGAATGTTACTTGCTGAAGTCTACTGCTGGATAGATCTTTTGCTTTCACAGAACCACTCACTGCACAAGCAGTTGATTCTTGTAGCAGGTTACTTTAAAAGATCATGAGATAACTAAGAATTGCACTAGTTAATTAAATAAAAAAATGTTTTATATAAAATACTATTATCTCTGGCTTTAAACTCTAGTCATTATGAATGTGCAGTTTTAGCAGAATTTTTCTCACCAAGTACATTGACAGTACAAACATAAACCCTGTTGTAACATTTTCCCAGGTCTAAGTGTCTCAAAAACACAAAAGGTGTTGATGGGAAATTATTACTTTTCCTTTAATATGTGCAATATAAGCTAAATAATTTCTAAATAATTTATGAAAAGGAAAATGGATATGGTTATGTATTCCCTAATGCATTTTATCTTCATATAAATACTAAATGGAATTAAAGACAAGGCTAACAGTACACGCAGCAACATACATGCACATTTTGGTAAAGACAGACGGTGAAGCTTTAGAGTACATTGATGTGAACAACATTCCAAATTGACTGATATGACTGTCAAAAATTGTATTTTATATAATAAATGTTAAAATATGTATATTTATATATAGCTACAAATACTTACACATCTCTATATACATACTTATATATGTATATGTGTGTATATGGAAAGTAAGTTTTGATTGCAAGTTTTACTTACATATGACTGCAGAATCATTGGATCTTTCAACTTCAAATCTATCTCCAGAACATCTGTAGATAAAGTTGCAGCTTTTTTAATGAAACTGCTGACCCAAATTTCAACATAAGGTGCATCACAGGCTTTGTCTGAATTGCCTGGGCAGCCCTTTAATGTGAAATACAAGGAATCCTCAGGGACAGTTTGCCTACATGACCTACCCTCACTCCATTGACTATTGACACTTTGGCTTATGTTGTTTGTGTATGTGCAAACTCCAATGTGATTCTTTGTTCAGAGTTGACCAACAGTATGACAGCTTGCAGTGTCAGCACTGTTCTGGTAGAAAGTTGGCCTGGAATGACTGAGACTGAATTCAGAAGCATATTTAGTATTTTGGAAGAAACATAACCGATGTCAGAAGGTCAATAGCAGTCTTGAACAATAATTTACAAAAGGTAAAAGAGAAAAGAATAAGTGCTTGGTACGACAATGAACCACCAGCTATACAAAAAAATTTTGCTTATACTGTACAGCTGATACACCCTTTGAAGCAATGAGCAAAGATTATATCAGCTCTTTACAGTGAAATGTTATAGGGTCTATCCTGGAAAAAATAAGTAGCTTGAAATATTGTAAAAAAACCTTAATTTTTGTCTTGTTATGCAAAACAACTCAACATTTCTGTGGCAGGAGAGGTTGTTAATGGGCTTTTGGGCGACTTTTTCAGATTTGTATTCTTCTGCTTTTCAGTACATGATGCAGTGGGGACTGAGAGGGTTATTTTTTTCCTGATGGAGTTCGTAGAATCATAGAATAGTTAGGGTTGGAAAGGACCTTAAGATCATCTAGTTCCAAACCCCCTGCCATGGGCAGAGACAC
>JANHGB010013475.1:0-85255 GCA_026283785.1 Coracopsis vasa
CACCTGATCTGAACAGAACTTTTTAGGGTCCTGTTTTCCAGCCCACTGGGAGCAGTGCAGTAGGAACAAGCAACACAGAACATCTCAGGTACAAGGACACACAACCCTACTTTAACACATAGAGATAAGCCCTGCTGCAAACATCAGTCCAGTGAAATAAATACCAGGAGAAGGTTTTGCATACCCAGACACCAAAATACAAGAAGAAAAGGAGAATGTAAAAAGACTAGGAGGACAGAAATGGAAGACCCAAGGGAAAGGAAACATGATACCTACGCACCTATGGGGCTCCAAGCCATACTGTCAGATGAATTCCAGGTGTTTTGTAGGCACACATTTACAAGTGACACAGCCATGAAGCAGATTGTTGTGCTCATCCTCCACCCCATTAGGAGAACCACAGACCCAAGCAACTGCCCACAGCCCTGCTGCAGAATCCATGACCCTCCCATAGCCACAGGAGGCTTACATCTCTTCCATGCCTGTGTGTGCAGGGAAGCCAGGTCATAGGAACAGGGTTATTATATCAAGAAGTGCATGGCTAAAGCAGCAGTGGAAGCACTGGAGAAGAAGTTCTTGGTTTTGTACCACTTGGTACCAGTCACCACAGCCCTCCCAAGGCAGTGACCAGAGCCAAGCTTACTGAGATTTCTATACACTCAGCAGGACACGTTGCTTGGGACACTGGAATCAGACACCTCACCTCATAGTTTCCACATTTGGGTTGTTCTCCCCTCGAAAGAACTGGTTGCTGCGGTCAGTCCTCACCACGTCTTTATCCACCGTGAACTGTACTTTACGCCAGAAGTCCTTCTGTTCCTCTGCAGTCATGGAGAGCCTGGAAATTGAGCAGCAACAGGAATATGTTGCCAAGAGAGGAATATGGTTGAAACAAGGAACAAAAAGCCTTATTTCAGCTTCAGATTGCAGAGAAAGACTATTCCTGTTCAGAGTCTTCTCATCACCTGGAAAACAGACAAGCAGGTCTGTCCAGAACAGCAGTATCTGTCCAGTGGATTACCAGAAGGAGCCTTCTGGGCTATAGACGGGATGACATGATGGGTTTTCTGTGATAAACTCCACTTCAGAAGCAGTAGGACTCTGCTTTGCATTGCTCCTTGTGGGTGGCACACCAGAACTGACCACTCTGTTTTGGTTGTCTCCTAATTAATAATACTGCTGTCCCTCTCCAGCTTAAATGTACCCACAATTGCGTTACAACATACAGTTCTTGCAGTAATAACTTCTTTGAATTAGATACCCTCTTTTTCTTTCTTATTTTTATATACAGATATATTTATAAAGAACGGTAAGTTTCCATTTCCACCTTCAGTGCACGATAAGCTCGTAGTCTTGCCTATAAGATAAGCTTCCCTACGTGGCACTGATGAGCCTGTTTCAATAATGCAGATGAGAATATTTGAGCTTGAGGGTCTGGTATTAGCTCCAGACCCTCAAGAGTTCAGCTGTGCCCGGTACACCTCCTTTACCACCTCTCTCACTTCTCTACTCCAATCAGCTTCTGCTGAGGAGGAGGAGGCAGAGACTCTGTACATCACCAGTGGTATCACTGCGACGTCAAGCCTGAGCAGAGATGAGCAGGGGAGGATGAAGCTAGTCTGTTACCTTTTCTCCTGGATCTCAAAGTATTCTTTCCTCTTCTGCAGTCTCAGTGCCTCCCTCTCTTCAGAGGTGGACTCGTAGCTGTAGTAGTGCAGCAGGAAGGGCCACACCTCCCCACGGATGGAAATATCAATCCCACCAAAGAAAATGGCCTGGAAGAAAGAGCAAAAGTTATAACTGGTACAGTTTTAATACTCCCAAAAACAGCAACAAGAAACTGCCCACCACTATGCTTTGGTGGCTTTGCAGTTCTTTCCTGACAAGTGACGCCTTGATTCAAGCTCCTGCAATTTGCACATGTTTAGAGGGAAAGTGCTGGCCTTCTATTCCCAGACCAGACACAAATCGGGCTCATTTCAATGTCAATAACCCCCCCTGGAGAGGCTCTATGATTAACGTGTCGTTCTCATGTCACGGCTTAATCCCCAACCTTAGAGACACTGCATTTCACTGCAAACTTCTCTCTCAGGACCTGCACCCAGTGCTCCCCCTGCACTATTTCATACAGCAGTCTCCATTTTTCTCTCTTTGATTTGTTCACACTGCATTTTGCAAACACATCTGGCACTGGACACTTCAGTTTACTCACTCCAAGCAGCAGCAGAAGCTGGGCAGGGAGATTCTCTACCATCCAGACTCATCTCCAATCACCAGAAGACTTCCAGCCAAGCACTACACACCAGTCTTTGTACTCTAATGCCCAGTTCTTGCCCCCAGCATGGAAGCAAACTTTTGCAGCTTCCACCTGGGGACTTGCACTCCATGGCAGTAGCAAAAGGCTCAAACCAGAAGCAGGCAGCCCCTCACCTTCTGCAGCTTGTACTCCTCTTCCACCTGTCCAGATTCATTCAGGTGGTGGAGCCAGGCAGACACATCAAGGCGCTTGTAGGTGTTCTCCTCCGGGTGGGTTTCAGAGGAGGGCAGCTTGGGGCGGCGGATGGAGAACTGCATACACGTCCTCTCGTCTGTAAGCTGCTGAATGGGAGCAAAGATAGCAGAACACTGGAGGCAGGAGCCAGGGGTAGCGGCAGAGTGTGAAACCCAGCAATTTTCAGAGCAGGAAAACCTTTTTGCATGGTTCTCGCAGGATTAAGCACTGAGGCACTGCACTCAGGGAGGGGTTTTTAGACTCCAACCATTACAATAGCGAGAGTGATTAGAATAATTAAAAATCTGAGAGCCACAAACCAGCTTCATCCTGGAAAAAAATTGTTTCCATTCCTCCCCCAGTCTTATCCCTGACCTGAAACTGAATTAATGCTGCTTACAGCAAAACTTCACCCTGCCAGGAATGCCTGCAATAAATTACATATGATTGGCCATATACAAAGGGATTGCTGTTAGGCAAGCAGGGAACTGCACTGCCAGGCTCTCTGAGGGCACTCATGATCCCAGTGCAAGACTGCAGCTGACATTTAATTTAAAAATCAAAGGTTGTTCAATGCAAAAAGTGAGCCCATGCGACCATAATAAGAAAAGCAGCAGGGGGCTCTGTGGGAAGGATGGAAATTTAAAAATCACTGTTTCTAATAAGCACATACAGTATCTTAAACAGATAATTAAAGAGCTCTTATCACATTTGTATGTAGATTGAACAAAATATGGCAAGATGCCTTGTCAAAACATTTCCCAAGCAGTGTGCTACGGTGCACAAAATGGATGAGAGACTCTTGACAGAATTTCAGACCTACCACTGCAGATCCCCCCCTTCACACGCCTGAAGCCTCGAGCTGACCTGATGGGTCTAGCAAATACCTACCTATGGAAGTCTCTAGATTATCTTCCCCCACATTCCACAGGCAAAATGGGAATGGATGGTGACAAGCAAGTACAAGAGAGACCTCGCATCCCACCCACAGCTCCATCCTAAACAACATGCAATGAATTGTATCTTCCTGCCTGACTTGGTGACATGAACTCATTGCTCCACTTCTCCAACACACTTCCCTGCTTAAAAACCTGTGAAACATCTGCTGGAAACCCTCTTTGTGCCAAGAACCTTGCTCAGGTACCTGGTCCTTGAGGTGAGTCTCTGTGCAGTACTTCCATTGCTGAAACACCTCGGACAGCTTATCCAGGCCACCATGGTGAAAATGGAAGATCTTGTACTGGCTCTCCCTGCTCGCAACAACCAATTGTCCACAGGTACATGCCTCATCACTGTGGGACGAAACAATGGGGAGAGCAGCCTGCATTTATTGCCCAGGACAGCAAGGGGCCTGGTGGGAAGGGGAACATCAGATGAGAGGGAATGGAAAGCAAATTACAAGGAAGTGTAGCCCCACGTTGTCCCTTAAAACAGGGCACAGAGGTAATTTTAAACTCTGGGACTTGATGATCCTTATAGGTCCCTTCCAACTTGAGATATTCTATGATTGCATGACATGGCCGTAGTGACTATTTTCCCCAAGAAAGTCCACTCCTGGTAACAGCACTCTTTTGCCATTATCTGAAACACTTTTGGTAAGACAGGCAAGAGCAACCTTTACCTTACTAGGCAAAAAAATCCTTTAGGCCCTATAACTGTAATTCAAAGGCTCTCCTTGGGAAGGCTGATGCCTGTTTTCCTGGAGACAACCAGGAGGAGTCTTCCAAGGAGGATGGCAGAAGCCATCTGCCCCCAGAGCCCAGCATGCCCTGATCAAGAGGACACACAACTGTCACACAGAGGAACACCTTACCTGAAGAAGAGGCGAAGGGATCTCATTTGCCCCAGGTCCACTCTGAAGACACCACAGACCTGCTCGAGGGCAAATACTTTCTGCTGTTCATCCCATCTGGTGCTCTGCATTTGCCCGTTATTGTCCTGGAATTGGGCACTGGTGTCGAGGCTGGAGGCAGAGCTGGTGGAGCAGGTCAAGTGATTGTCACACGTGTCCCTGCAGACAGGAGCGTGGAGGGAGAAACCCCACAAGACATCAGCCAAGAGGACTACAGTTACATGCAATAACCACAGATGCTCCACGTTAAAGATCTTTTGTCAGAGCTCTGGAACTGGAATTCGGTGCAGGTCTATGGAGTCAATAACTGACAGCCCACATAAGAGATGATATTATTCTAATGTAAATTAGTTCCCTACCATCCCTAAAAATGATCCTATTTTTGCTCTGTTCTTAAATTGCACACAGACCCGGAGAGAGCCAAAACCAAACTGACTTTTGAGGAGGCAAAATGAAGAAGCTCAGCGTGGGAACAGCCGGGCTCCTCCAAGGAATAGCCTGTCCCTGCTCCTTGGCACAGCGCAAGGACCAGTTTGGGGAGCCGGTACAGCGGCACTTGCCTGCTTTCCAGCCACGCCACAGAGCCCTGAGCTGCAGGATCCCTTCAAAGTGACCTGACAAACCTGGAATCATGTGTATGAACTTCAGGCAAATGGTTTCCATTGCAAAAGTGAAACTTTTACACACAAGCTCTTTAGCTCACCACAGAAGTGGTGCCAACTGCTCGCAACACACTAGGAGCTCACTGCACCCCACATATTCATCCTTAAGAGTAAAAGGAGTTTAGATTTAAAGCCCCACAAACCCACCACCAACCCTGATCCCAAAAGAAAAATATCACTGCTTTGAGAATTAAGTGAATCTGAAACTGTGACCCCTTGATTCTTAAAAAGGCCAATACATGTGAACAATCTCAGTGCAAGCTCTGAATGGGTTCCGCTGTGAAATCAGGGTTTGCAAAACAAGGCAAGTAGCAGGTATAAAGACAGCCCCCTGCAATGCCACTTTATGCAATGTTTTCTAATCCGCTTATCTAACAATGTAGGCACTGAACGCTGAAAATCACACACTCAGCATGCATCTGCAGCACACCACATCAGTATGCTCTCCAAGCCTGGCTACAGTGCCTCTTCCACAGGGTCAAGCCTCATTTGCAGCATCCACCCATGGTTCAGGTCACTGCATTCCAATGGACAGGTCTCCGGACATCCCAGTTAGTTGTGGGTTAAATTTTTATCCATGCCCCTGTGTGCTGCCCTGTTCAAACGTGTGACTCAAAACCTCAGTGCCCACACGCAGGGGAAATAAATCCCCAGGCCCCCTCCTCTAGTTCTGCAGCATTATGCAGATGAGACCAAGCCTGGGTTACCCTCAACTAAAAGAGCAGCTTCACTACTCTGTTCATAAAGTTTTGCTGCTCCAGGTTGCTGGAAGAAAGCATCAAAGCAAAACTTGCATTCGAGCCATTCAGAGGGTGAGGTCCTAGATGGGGCATGGCCATATCTCCATGTGAGCAGGGTCACACAACATACCCAAAATCACTCAGTGAGGAATGATAGCAGTTTTTCTAGGTTGGACAATGGGATACTTCCAGTCTCAAGCGTGGCTATACACCATCACCTGGGAATTTTTCCATTAAAATTGTACTAGCCTTTGTGAAAATCCTAGAATCACAGATCCACAGAACACCAGGTTGGAAGGGACTTCAACCTTGAATCTGGCCCAGCCTTTCTAGGCAAATCAAGCATTACTTTCTGATGAAGCTGCAAAATACACTTTCCAAAACATTCAGTATCTCATGTTAACGTCAAAGTAACAGGAGTCCTGGTATGAGACACTTGTACTGGGCTGCTCACTATAAGCAGCTGGTATTTATGGAGCAACACTTCACAACAGCCACAGCTGGTTCCACAGGATTTTCCTGGAAGGGGTGACTCAAACCAGCTCAAAGACTAAGCAGAGGCAACACATTTTCTAAAGCTCTTGCAAAGATGAACTGGTCAGGATGACAAAGGGCTGGAAGACAGGTTGGCTCCAAGGATTATCGTCCTGCGGTTCCCTCATCCCAGAGGCCAATGTGCCTGTTCTTCAATAGCATCATCTGGAACAACCAGCAGCAAAGAGATGACTGCCAAGAAATAAGAGTTCCTGTACAGCTGGGCTGGCTCACTCTGATCCCGGGAAATGTGTAGCTGCTATTGCCAGCTGCAGTTCCTTCTGCTACACAACCAAAATTTGCTTCAGGTACAAGCAGCTACCCAGGAACGTGGGAGCTGGAGCACCCAGCCACAAATGCGTAGTGTGGTATACCCTGGAAATGCTTCTTCCAGCCAAATGTTTGCAGCTCACATTCAGCCACTGGTTACAAGCTTGCACATGGTCCCAACGCACACCGAAGTGATGTGAGGCAACACGTGTAAGTGGATTTACTCTTTCTGGACAGCAGAAACCCAGCAAGTGAAAGCACAGAGCCTCGGAGTGTGCAGCCCAGGAAATTCCAGTGCTTTCAGTGATGTAGAAGCTGAAACCTGAAAGAGACATCTGTGCACCCTGTGCCCTTTGAGAGGCCGATGGACACGTGCATTCACACACACTGCAGATGCAGAGTCTGACCTCATGCACTGGTGCAGACTGTGGAAGTTAAGGAAAAAAATGTCTCTGTTTAAAATTACTTTTCCCTGTATATATTGATTGGGAAAAATTAAAGAAAATAATCTGCTGGACTTCTATTTAAAATCATTTTAATATTGAGATCATTCTGTAAGTAAGTAAGTACAACTACTGTGATCAATGCTAATAGTGTGGATTTGGGGAGTCCTTTAACCAAGCACACAAGATATACAGATGCCAGGGAAGAATTCATTGTTTGTCAGACTATTCTATCTGTTAGATGAGGAATTTGTATCAGAGTGTCCTGCAAAAGCAGGGATCTGGCACTGCATGGAAAATAGCTGGAGGAACATTCCAGAGAGATTTGGGTGGTAGGACCCAGGAAAAACAGAGCACCAGTCAGGATACAGCACTGCTCACAGGACAAGAAAACAAGTGCAATGGTCCTTGGGAATAAAAGGGACAGAGGAAAAAAACCAAGGAGGATTAACAAAACCTGATCTTAAAGGTCTTCTCCAACTTCAATGATTCTGTGATTCTATGATTCCACTCAAGCCTTTTCCCCTCACCCAAGTACCATTACTCTTTTGTCTCAAAATACATCTCATTCCTGCTGGTGAGCAAGACCACTCAGCAATCAACGACAGCCATCAACCATATCTGCATTCCCCCAGCTTCGCAGCCCCTGCGAAAGCAAGTGCTTGTGTCAAGACCCACTGTCCTCCCACCACACACTAATCTGAGGGGTCAGCCACTCTGCAAGGGAGACTTCTGATGTCCAGCAATGGGACCCAACTTACTGTTTGGTCAAAGCATTTGCACACACCTAGAGCATAAAGAGAGACAAACCCCATTATTATTTGTGCTATAGAGCCAGGGCAGGGACCTGCACTGGCTGCATGGCAAGACTATTTCAGCAACACAGATCTAATAACTCATTTTACAACATGATGTGACAAATGTAATTATAAGAGGGAAAGGGGCTGAAGATTACAGCCGTGATGTGGCAGTTACCTAAGCTGTCAGTGTGCGCCACCCAAATCCCAGACAGCCTCTTGCAAGAGCCAAACCCTCCTCCTTGGCTCTCCACCACCATGGTATCAAAGCATGCCTTCACTAATAACAGCTCTCCTTACAGCCGAGCTGCTCCCGCATGCTGGCTGCTGAAGCATCATTTACAGACAATAAGTATCATCATAATGTATGAGCATCCATGTAATGGGAATTACATGCCCCTTTTCCTCCGCAGGGGGTAGCATTTCTCTGTTTCTCCACTGTTCCCCACAGGCACTGACCTTCCAGGTCCCTCTTCTTTCCAGCAAGGCGAAATAGCTTGTGGCTGCATCAGCTGCCTGAAACGTCTAAGACAGGTACCTTCAAAGGAATAATCCATCAATAAAAGTTCAAAGCTGTCCTGAAATGCCCAAAAAATTAGTGCAGTGACTGTACGAAGTCAGGGAATATGGGGAAGCTGGAACCCAAATCTATTGTTCTGATAAAACAGTGTCCTTGACGATATACATGTATGAATTGTGAAACATGCTGGGTGAAGAACTGTGTTAAATTCACCCTGTGGCTGGAAATATTTGGAACCTGAAGTTTAAATATTGAAGAGCCCAAACAGAACCCATCTCCACTGACATCAGTGAATAGGGAAAAAGGTGCTGGATAATCTGGACAGAAGCCTGATCAGAATTTCTGAAATTGAATGTCAAACATCCTCACGTGAAAGCGTGTGTGTACGTCTGCAAACACACGGAAACACATCCAACAATTCTTCCTATTTGTGGGGGAAACCTGGGAAAAACTGCCCAGGACGTCACAGTACAAAGTACACAAATGTCAACGTGGACTTTCTAGAAGCTCGTTCCACAGCTTTCCATTGATCTGTTTGCTTTCAAAACATAAATTTCCTCACGTTGAACTGCACTAAATGCTATTTAGTAGCTAATTAACTTTCTGTGCTGAAAACCTCCTGTAATTGCACTTCTTTCACCTTTTTTAGCCTGCGTCCTCCAGGGAACCCAAGCTGTCCTATGGCATTTGTTCTGCTCATTTCTATCTCAGAGGCACAAGTTCCTTCCCGACACCAGACTGCCAATCATGGCTCCAGAGGTCACTGGAGACCAAATTAGGAGCACTCTGCCTCTGACAAACTTGCTTTGCTTAGCTCACCGTAAAGGGAAAATAAAAGGTTATGAAAAATAATTGTATCCTTTCATGCTGGGCACCAGGAAGCAGATTCAGCAGCACTTCTAGAAGTCAGCGTATTGTTGTTAGTCACTCTGATATTGTTAATGTCATTAATGCTATTCAAAGAACACGCTGGTTACATCTGAAAGATGCTGGAATCCCTCCTCCCTGTGAGTAAAGGCGCAGAAGGTGGTTTGTGGTTACCACCTTGCCGGCACACACTGTGGGACCGGCAGCAACTCCTACATCCCCCTCTGACCTTGGGCCGTAACAGCAAGTTCATGATCAGGGACGGGGCTTTGAATCAGCATCAACTCTGCGATCAGGAGGCTGGGAAATAAAACATTTTAACAGGACGAAACGAGGGACTCAAGGAAAGCCGATTATCAGCGCTGCCTTCCGATGGGCGGGATCCGTCTGTCCTTGGAAATAAAGATCAAAACAATTTGTTATGCTTTACATGGCTATTGCAACCCATGCTCACAGCACCCTGCCTGCCTTCCCAGAGCACACATACCACCCCCAGCGCAGGCAGGACACCCCGTGCCCACCTCTATGGCAGTTCATCACCCCAAAGCTCGGGGGACAAAAGCCAACCTGTGTGGTGCCCGGGGTAAGCCACCTCCGCAGCTGGGTGCTGCCTCCCTCCCCGCTGCTGAGCAAGAAGCCTCACTACACTGCGGGCTTTGTTGCTCATAACTCCTTCATCCAAGTCCTTGTGGCCTAAAGGGAAGCCAAGAGATTTTAGCCAGCAAGAGGGGGGCATTAAGAAAAGCAGCCTCGCTTACCTCCAAAGGGTTCCCCCAGCTGCTGCATGTTAAACCAGAGGAAAACAAAATAAACCAGTAATTCTTGAGTTAATTATTTTGACTGTAAATGGGAAGGAAAAAAAGAAACACCATCAGAAGTTTGTATTGAATTAATGTGTGTTTTACTCTTTTATCCAATCAAAGTCAGGAATGTGATTCACACCTTCAGCTAAAAGACACTCAATGTGTTTTCTGCAGGTGAGATTCCAGGCAGGTGAAGGCTCCCCAAGTAAAACCCAGGTGAGGCTTTTCCCTGTGACTTCTAGCACTGAGGTAGCAGGGGCAGAATTAGCAGTTTGATGCTTATGACTAAAGTACACATTTGGCTCCCGAGAAGCCAAACACAACAGACCACTTGGAGCCGAGCGTATGCTGCTCGAGGATGCAAATGTTACCTTTGTTTTAAGGAAGGAAAATATTCCCACAGCTGAATTATGGGTTTCCACAATCTGGACAGGGAAGGGCACCTCCTGCCTGCCTGCAGCTCATTAATAAATCAATTGAGAGGCAACACTTAAAAACCCCAACTCCTTAGATGGAAAAAGTGATTTCTCAGCAAAGCCCCCAAAAGAATGTTTGCTTTTCAGCCCATTCCAGCCTGGCAGAGGGGACCTTTCTTACCAGTGTTTATTCGAGCTGGAAAATCAATGGATTATTTTGCTTTTTCTCTTTCAGTTCTCTCCATGCAAAAGTAAAAATCCACACTAATTATGCTAATTCCAATCAAGCCTCAAGCCCAGGCCCCGGGAAGCCCTCTGCATTACCTTTGTTCCTGGATTCCGGGCTCTAAGCACTGAACCAGGGGTTTTGGGGGGACATTTGCTGCGAGCCGCGGTGAACCCATCCCCGGCGCTGACCCATCCCCAGCGCCAGCACCACCCAGGGAGGGTTTCACTGTTTCCACCACACAATGCGGATTTCCCAAGGGAAGAGCTTTCTTCAAGTAGCAGAAAAGGGAGAGGAAAAAGGCGAGCTGACTAAAAGCATGTTTCAGAGTTATTGTAAATGCTTAATGCTGTTATAATTGCGAGGACCGAGCCAAGATGACAAAGACTATGCAGATTTATTTGCATATACTGTTGTACTTTAGAGGGGCCATGCTCTTTATTTTGATCCAGTTAACGCGATTCTTCCCTCACAAAGCTGTGGATACCTGCCAGCACCATTTATCTCCACTCTCAATTAGGATTTCTGGGCGTTGCGATCATATAAATAAGGAACAGAAGAAATGCAAGAATAACTTGGGAAAAGGCGTTTTATTGCAATGCCTCCCGCAGAAAACAGCCATGGTGGCAGATTCCCGCTCCTGCAGCTCAGCCAGCCCATGGTGCCGACCTTCCAGCCACGCCTGGGAGTCAGGGGATCACAGAATCCCAGACTGGTTTGTGCTGGAAAGGACCTTAAAGCTCATCCAGTTCCAACCCCTGCCACGGTCAGGGACACCTTCCACTAGAGCAGGTTGCTCCAAGCCCCATCCAATCTGGCCTTGAACACTGCCAGGGATGGGGCAGCCACAGCTTCTCTGGGCACCCTGTGCCAGCGCCTCAGCACCCTCACAGGGAAGCATTTCTTCCTAATGTCTAATCTAGATCTACCCTCTTTCAATTTAAAGCCATTTCATCCTGGATTCAGAAAGGGGATTTTTGTTCTGGAGCATACAACTCTGCAGAACTGCGCTAACCCTCAGCCAACCCAGCTAAGAGCTTACCCAGGTCAGCAGGCAGGGGAACCAGTCAGTGAGATGCCTTTCTAGGCATACAGCTCATGTGCATGCTTTTGTCCAGAGGAACCACCCAGTCCTAACCACAAGCACCGTGTCAGAACATGAACTTATCAACTGCATTGCTTCTGCACTATTCCCTGCGTGCACTGTCACTTTGAGATGAGGGCCTGCCCTTCCCCAAAGCTTGCCCAGATGTTCTGTTCTCATATCTTTGCAGCTCTGAGCATATCAAAGGCTGGTGCCATTTATCCTTTCGTTTGCCCTCTGTTCTCAAGGATATCAAAGAGGAGGAGAGGTGTGTGCTTCTGTCAAGTCCTGCAGCTGCCAGTGCTGTTTGCAAGCCCTCACCATCTGAATCCAAATGCAGCCAGAGCAGCTGCTCCTCCAGCCCCAATGAAGCCAAGCTCCTTGTCTGCTCAGCCCAACAGCCCCAAGACAAAGCACTGTATAGCTCAGCCATTCCCTGCCATCCCCTACTCCTGCCATTATTCTGCTTATGCAAATACATTATAAGCTTCCTCTGTGCAGGGAGATGCATTATGCAGGGAATGTAACAACACTGGTCCCTGAAGTGCAAGAATAATGAAGGTGGTGGCTAAAGCAGAGGCAATGCGATGGAACTGGCTGGTTTACACCCATCACTGAAGGGCCTGTGTTTGCCAAACTGCCGTGTTAGAGCTGGTGAGACAGGAATGTAAATTGTGGCTCTCTTGTAAAGTTGCATAAACTTGTAGTAATGTCATTTTTGAGATGAACATTTCCATTGAGGAGAACACTGGAAGCCTTCATTGTTTACATGCGCTATGGAAATAGATTTGAATTTTGGGTTTACACACATTTATTTACAAGGCATTTACTGATTACAAACCAATGTACATCACCCGTTTACATGCATAATGTAAACTATGGAGATTTCCTATTTCTTGCCATGCAATGCTGTACGGCTTTCCATTGCTCATTCCGCACAGAGGCAAGAGCCTCCTTTCATCTCAGCTCCCTCTGTCCTTCAATTCCTGCGTTGCCTCTCCTAAAAAAGCCTTGCTCTGACTGCGAAACATAAAAGCTGATGTCCCCTTTAACAGATAGCATAAAAACCTAATAGGAAAACCTTGTCAGCAGAACCCCAGCGTGACTAAAAAAGCCAAAGCAAAGATTAAACAGCCTAACAGTGCCTATCAATTTGTACCAGTGCAAAGCATCACCTTAATGCTGTCTGAGAAGAACCTTCACGGTGCTTTTTTGGATGCTTCAGGCATCCAAATAACTGGAACAGGACTGAAAACTTGCCAGGGTATGTGTGTGAGAGAGGAGCTATGACTGCACATGTGTTGTACTGTTTGTCTCAGTCAGTGGCACCCAGGTCTCAGCATCCAGCTTCAGTTTGAACAAGCACATCAGAGCTCAATCCTACCACACACCACAGCTCTGCCTCTCTTGCCTAGCAGTATTGGGAAAAGTATTACTTCTTCTTTATCCTAAGATGCTAAAAGCCAAACCCAAGGGAAGTCAAAGAGTTTCAGAGTGAACAATAAGGACATCTAGCCTATTTTATTTTCTCCTTCCCTATTTCAAGGACATAAAGAGTACTTGCAAATTTCAACATAAACTGACTGTTTATGAGAGTTGAAGAGCAAAGAGCTAAACAAAATACACTCAAAATCAGAATGTCTCCCTTCTGACATGTTTTATCTGGCATTGGTTGACTTTGTGTTTTGAGATGAGATTTTGTGTCTTCAAAATTGCAATAAAAGAAAAGGTTTTCACTGGATTAATAAAATGAAAACAAGGAGCAAAGCTTAAACTTCTCACTAAGGCTAAAATGAAATGCTTTGATTTTTCCATTTTGCAAGCATCCATTTCAAATCAACCCATTTTTAATGTTATTTTCTGTTCCATGCAACCAGTGAACCACAAAATCAATTATTTGTACAGCTCTAGTGACCAGTAGATTAAACTCAATGCAATAGAGAGACAGCAGAAAGAGTCAATGAGGAGTGGAGCGATGTGCTGAAAAAGTAGTGGAAGCAGCTCTACTAGATCTTGTCCCTGCCAAAACTCAGTGTGTATTTTCACAACCACTTTAATACCACTTTAATATACATCACTGCTGAAAACAGCAGTTTCACCAGTCCCCTTCGTCCCCTTCCTGCTTCCATCCACACCGTCATAGAATCATAGAACAGTTTGGGTTGGAAAGGACCTTAAGCTCTTCCAGTTCCAGCTCCCTTCCATGGACAGGGACACCTCACACTAAACCATGTTATCCAAGACTCCGTCCAACCTGGCCTGAACACTGCCAGGGATGGAGCATTTGCCACTTCTTTTGGCAACCTCTTTCAGTGCCTCACCCCTCACACAGTAAAGAACTTCTTCCTTAGATCTAACCTGAACTTCCCCTGTTTCAGTTTCCATCACCTATCACTACAGTCCCTGATGAAGAATCCCTCTCCAGCATCCTTGTAGCTCCCTTCGGATACTGGAAGCTGCTCAGAGGTCTCTACACAGCTTCTCTTCTCCAGGCTGGACAGCCCCAACATAGTTTTCTGCCACATCAGTTCCTCAGCTGTGAAAATCAGAGGTTTACATGCAACCTGCCTGGAAGTTCTGATCAGGAAAGGCAAACCATCTGTAATAGAAGCTGCTAAAACCAGCCATAGAAACCTCACGTTCGCTCACTACATTGTCCAAGTCCTGTGCCTGGATGTAGGAGCCAGATTTGGTGTTTGCTTACAAACAATAACAGCTCATCATTCCCCCAGCCAGCGATGGCAAGAAGCCTTCTAACCCCTGGAGCTCTGTAAGCAGGTCCTGGGGCAGTGAGCAATGCTGGATATGTTATCCCGGGTTCTCCAGCCAATAAATTGGTGAATTTTCCTTTATGTCACAGAGAATCTGGCTCATTGTTTTTAACTTGTGGTGCCATAAAGCTTGGGAAGTTTTGTGAGACCAGATTTTCCTCTTTTTTTAATAGAATTCATTTTTTCTCTCAGGGAAAACTGAAGCAGCAGAACGGCACGTGTATTTCTAAGTGCACAGCAAAGATCCTCTCTTTATGATCATCCTCTTCCTTTTCGCTAGGGGAATGACACTTTTAGAGACCACGATTTGTGGGTTTTCTAGGTCTAAATAAAACCCTCTAGTGTGGCTGAATGCATTCAGCGGTACCAATCCCTTTATGAGCACACAGTTTAGTGTCCACTTTGAATTGGAGAAACAGGGAAATCGTGGAAGTGTTGGTTAGATGAGACCCTAGGGGCCTTTAATCCAGCCTCTACTTGAAGCAGGACTATCACCAGCTCTTGAGTGGACAGAACTGTGGCTTTGTCCATCCAAGCCTTGAAAACCACCATGGATAAATGCACCCCACACCTCTCCACTGACCTCAGATCTGCACCACTCTCCTAATGAAACAAACTTTTAAGGAGGGGACATCAGCTTTCTTTTCCCAGGCATCATTCCAACCTATTTACAGCTAGCTTGTGCATCCAGTTACTCACATACTCACAACCTTTCCTGTCTCAGGAGCTGTATTTCCATTTTATATATCCAGGGACCTTACTGTAACGAGTGTACGTAAGCAATCAGTTCTGTCCTGTCACTCTGCAAGCGGAGGGATGGGACAGGCCTGACTGGTTTGTTGTCACATCCTCTACTGAGTTTGGAATCTGTTAATTCATTTTATCCAGACTTGGCAGAGTGTGTTTGCAGGCTTCATGGAATTAGGCAGCCTCTAAATGATCCTGCTGCAGGAGAAGTGCAAGGTGAGCAGATCTCCTCTTTATACTCCAGGGTCTCCCTGCTAACCTACGCAGAGAGCCAGATTTCCCGGTTCCTACTTGCATCGCAGAAAATGGAATTAAACTCCCACACATGGAAAATCCACCTTTTTTCTTGCTCATTCCCCTTCCAGCCCTGTGCAAACATCCATTTTATATTGCTGTCATCCCTTATGTCCAAACGTCTTGCAACATTTAATTAAGTCTGCCCAGCAATGCAGAGCAGACCAGCGCTGTCATCTCTCATTCTCAGGGGGTGGGGAAGGAACCAAGGCATAGAGGAGTGAGTTTACCCACAGCCATACCTCAGCCTGGGGCAATAATATAGATTATAGATATACATAATCTATATAGATATAATATAGACCCTGACAGTGTAACCATAAGCCTATCTGCTCAGCTGGATGAAACCATCTCACCACTTCTCTCTCTGCCTCCTGTGTCTTACCTTTGGCATTGAACAACGAAGCCTCATTCTTTTCTAGGAAAGATTTGTTTTTCTAGGACTTACTTAAACTGAGCAGCATCATTAG
Source organism: Coracopsis vasa (assembly GCA_026283785.1). Lineage (NCBI taxonomy): Eukaryota > Metazoa > Chordata > Aves > Psittaciformes > Psittacidae > Coracopsis > Coracopsis vasa. Next base: position 15,988 of record JANHGB010013475.1, read on the forward strand.
CAAATGCCTCTGTGTCAGTGCTTCTGCCTGTCTAGCTGCAGAGTGTATTCAAGTGCTCAGTTTATTGTTGCTTTTGCTTTGCCTTATAGCTAAATAATCAGCTTCTGGGAAAAGAAGGATGGACAACGTGACAATATACTTCAAAGAAGTGAACTGAAGCTGTTAACTACTCTCTTGTGGTAACAGGAATGTTTTCTGGGCTGAGCAGTGCCCTAGTCCAAAACCCAAGCTGAGCTTCATCTGTTTTCCAGCTTTCACACAGTACCTACTACCCAAGGCTCCCATGACTAGGAACAACCAGGATAGTGATAATGAATATTTAGACACCCCACAAACCACTCTCAGCATCTGCCATCCTATCTGCATTAGCATCAGAGTGCACAGATAATGATCAAAGCAGCATTTTCCTGCCAGAGGCCCCCCTAAACCAGCCTTATTAGTATGAATTGATGCAGATTAATGTGCTTCCTTAATGCAATTGTATCTGCCCCTACTGTTCATGATTTAATATATAAAACATCTCCCCCTTTACTTGCCTCCTAATATCACATGCAAGATGCAGACCTTGACTGAGGCTACCAGGAAAATCAGTGGTCCAAGTTTTGTGAGAAAGGAACCTAAAATGTACTAAAATGAAATACACAGAAGGAGGAAATAAGCCTTTGGATAGATCTGGATTCAGGCATCCTATGAAAAGATATTGGCAGCTCTGCTGTGCCACAGCAGATCTGCTTATGCAGCATATAAAATTGCCTGGCTAACTAAAATAGGCTCTTTGCTTGCTGTTGGCAGACTTCTGGACTTCAGTTTCTGAGGGTTTCATGTTTAGTTTGGTGCCTCTTCCTTTCTAACATCACCTGTAAAGATGAGAAAATACTGTGGTTTGCCTTCTGCTCTGTGTAGCACTGAGTGGTTTCATCTCTATGGGTTTTCAGTGTAAATGACACGGCTCTAATGCGCTGTGTCCATGCTCCTGCACACAAGACACTGGGGAAATCACCACTAAACAGATGACAGTGTTTCAATTACGAATGGGTGAGGTCCTTTCGCCTGCTTTCACTTCCACTCCAAATCCTTGGCTGCTCTGGCTGGTTTGAGGTCTGCTGCTGCTGGCCTTAGAAAAGCAGTGGTGAGGTTAAACCTCATTCAACTAAATCACAAGTGCCTTAAGGAACTGTCTGACCAAAGGACAAAGAACAAACCAGCTACCCCAAAAAAAGCATGGGAGAAAAGGAACATTGAAAGAGAAGAGTACACAGAAAATTCCCATGAGTCGTATCTGCTGCTTTTCTAAGGAAAGGAGCAATATCCTTAATGTAGAATATGTGCCTCCCTTGGGCTAGTCTAGTGCAAAGAGCAATTGAGAGACATCATTTGGTAGGAAAGAAGCTTCTGTGCTGGAATTAAAGAGTTGACAAAATCCCCACAGCTTTACAGCTTCTCCAAGTCAATTTAAGGATCCCACAAAATGAGATTTTACCCCTGTGGGTTTCAGTAAAACGATACGTTCTGGAGGGGGTGCGTGTGCTCTGAGTCCAGCTCTCAACTGCTGGAATTGGCTGTGGCTCCACTAATTCACCATAACCAGACTGATTTGAACACTCCCTTAAAAAATGCATGGGACCAGGTTTGAAGTGACCGGTTCTGCCAACAGGGTAAGATACTAGAAACAAACAACCCTCCATCATCTGGGCAGCCACCTACTTTCTGGCTCCATCTGCTGAAGCACATGGGGCTCTCCCCTCTTCCTCAGCTGACTGCAGTGGGAGCAGAAGGTAGACCCAGAGAGTGTTTCCAAAGCACTCAGCTCCCAGCAGCTCAAACCATGACACACGTGGCTGGATTTCTCCAAGCCCTCAGCTCCCTCCCTCAGCTTAGTGCATGGTATTTGGCCATGAGATGCCCAAGGTGGCCTTGAAGCCTTTCCCCTGTCTCTCTAAACTCTTTTCCTAACTATTTCCACTGGACTTTGTCTCATCTCCAGTTTCTTTTGTGAACAATTTCTCCAGCACTGTGATCATCTGCAAGACCCTTCTCAGACATCTCCTATGCATGTAGAATGCTGATGGCCATTTTCTTCCATGTTGGAAGAAGGAGGACATTGTCTCCTCCCCATGCTACAAGTGTCTTTCGTAAGTGCATTGGCAATATACAGCAGAAATGGAGAAAGGCAGATCCCTTTCTGCTTCCTGTATATTCAGGTCACCCTTAACTAAGATAAGCCTTCAAATTCCTACCAGCCTCCTACAAACCAAAGGGGAATTTGCTCCTCACCACACAGCAGATACAACTAGAAATCACAGGCTTCACATACAAACAATACCATAGTTCCTTTATAAAAGTGGGGACAGCAAAGCCTTGATGCAGGCTACCTGCTCTGGGTGTGAATACTCCATCATGGGAAACCTTTCAGGTCGCCCACAAACCTCTGTCAGATGTGACACAGGTATGTCTGAGTCTGCCTTGGGGAAGAGGCATGGATTAAATAACCTCTCAAAGTCCTCCAAGACCCATTTTTCCATGATTCTTAGAGACAGAATCCCAGGCTTGATGGATCTCTGGCCTGACCTACAGTGACAGTTCGTAGATGTGTCTGAACACATACATTGCATGCATTTCTCTCCCACTACAGCCCCTGTGGACTGGTGCAGTGGCATTCAGGGCTGAATAGCACTTTAGCAAAGGGCAGAGCCTCTACCAGGGGCGTTGTGTGGGGCAGAGATTTGCAGCCTCAATCACAGTGTTTGTTGTCAGGCAGGGCACGAGGAGAGCTGGGGATATCCACACATAGGAAGAAAGTCTTTCTGAAAAAGGCATGTTTCCTCTGCTCCTCTGTGCAAGCAAAGACAGTGAGACATCCTTAGTGGATGCATGGCAGCACAATACCTAGGTCTGGGGCTGTCTTCCCCCCCTGAGCTGTTTTGAATGAAGAGGACAAGCCAGAACAGTATCTTCAGCCCATGTTCACCTGCCTTTGCTCTATGGGCTGGTGTGAGGGGAGGGGATGCTGCACTCCCTGGAGGCCATGGGACAGGCACAACTCATTTTTCTTCCCCACACATCGATGATGTCTTGCACATCACTCTTATTCTGCAAGTGCTTTTGGCTCTCTGCCCATGAGGAACATAGCCTAAACACATGTGGTTTCCCTGCCCCCCCAGTCATAACCTATGTGTGACTGCATGCATGTTGCCAGTAGGCTATTCACTAGTGCTTTCCTACCTACTAGTTTGCAACAGTTGTGTTTGCAAGTGTCTTTCTGAAACACACCAGGACTATATAATTATGTAAATGTGCACATGTCTATGAGGGTTTTGCAGTCTCTTTAGGTTTTAACACAAATCTCATGACATTTGCTGGCTTATTCCCCTTCACTCCAAAGCACTTGCTGTGTTAATAGGAGGCTCATATGAGCACCCCAGCTTTTCATGTTAAAATGAGAAATGAAAAGCATGTTTCTGGATATCACAGTGGGCAAGAAGAGCTGGAAACAAGCAACAACAAAAGCTTCAAAACCTAGAAGGCAAAGGAAAATCCAGATTATGCCTATCCTCTGCAGTTTTTTAGTTGGAAGTCTCTTAAATCAAGATCACAGTTCTGGGGCAAGTCCAGCTCCTACAAGGAGATAATCTACAAAGGTCTGTGGTAGGCAGTACATAGCTAAAGCTCATCATGCTCAGCAGTGTGAGAACTGCCATACTGATGTGTGTCTTGATATCTTTATGTCTGTTCTCACCCACGTGAACCTTAAGCTATTGGAAGTTCACATGTATGACTACAGGGGCTTGGGGTCTGCCCATTGGTACACTGATTTGACAAACATGCTTGTGAACCTGGCTATGAACTTATCTGTCATCACAAATGAAGTACACCCACACCTTTGGTCCCTTTTTGTCATGGTACTACCTTCATCTCCCTATCAGAGCATTACAGCTGAGTCTTTGAAGCAATTTTCATTGCCAGCTGAGGACCATGAAGAACAAAAGAAGCACTTCCAGATGAAACAGGGACAATGATGTGTCTCCAATTGACTACCAGCCTTGAGCCCATTGGAACTGGCCGAGTTCCCACCACCTAACAACTTATCCAAGCTCCAGGTGCTGTAGGAAACCAACGTACCTGTATATTTTATATCTGGTTGTAAATCCTTGACGATGTCTTTCCACAAAGGATAAGTAGCTCCGTGAGTGGTGGAAAGGCCCCCTGTCTGAAATAAGCCAATCAAACTCCTTGGAGACATGTTGGTTGGTAGCAGCTGGGTCCTGGTGGGAGGGCTGTACTAGTATATGGTCCCATATAAACAGGAGGTAGAGGAACTCAACAAGCCTCCAGTTCATGCTTTTCTGTCTGCCTTTTTCCTCTCATTCTTGCTCCATTCTGTGGAGTCCTGTTGAAAAAGAGAAGGAAGAGGAGGAAGGAAAGAGAGAGAGAAATGGAGGGAGAGGGAGAAGGGAGAGAAAGAGAGAGTTTAAAACAGGAATTGCTTTGATCCTTTGACAACTGTCTCTCAGGGTGAAAATAGACATGAAAAATCAAGTTTTAAAAGACTTCCCTCTGCCTGTGTTACAGCTTAGAGTATTTGGCAGGGTTTTATTCATGTACCTAAGTGGTGTCTTTAACCTCCTGAGCATATATAACCTTTGAAATAACCAGATCCTGACCTGAGACATCCTCACCCCAGCTTTTCCATCACTTCCCTCATGAAGTTCTCCGCAGTGTTGTAGAGACAAGTGAAGCTGGGCGCAGAAGGTGGCTGCACCCTAGGCTACAATTACCCCTTTCCTGTCCCTTTAATGCCATGCCAGAGAAACGTGTCTTCTGCTTTCATGTCTCTCTGATGATCTGGAATCCATACTCCGTGCAACCTGAGCAATCTATAAAGGCCCAGCTCTTACTTCAAAGTGTTGCCAAAAAGAGAAATAAAACAAAATAATTACCCAGGCTCCAGTGATGAGCACATTCGGACACACAGACACACACACACGCCTATGAAATCCTGCCGAACTCCGAAGGAGAAAAACCACCTCAACCTGCTTTCCTGCCTGTGTGTTTGGGGGGTGTGTGTCTGGTAGAGGGGGAACAGGGTCTGTTGCTATTTCAGTTACGGGAGGACCTCCAGGCTCTTTGCAAGATCAAGGCTCTGCAGGGTGACACAGTGAACATGAATATTCAGTGCAGGAGATTTACTAGGGAGCTTAAGGGGATGCTTCACAGCACCTGGTACAGGACATGTTGTCATTCATATGGTGGGAGAGTGGCTGTCCCACCGCATCCCCACATCAAATCATGGCTGAGCCCAGTCCTGCTACGAGCCAGGTCCTCTCCCCGATGTGTTTAACAGCTAAGCAGGCAAGACATATGATGAGTGGGAAAGGAAACAGAGGGGTGAAATGCCCTGCCAAAGGTTACACAGCAAGCCATGGATGCAGCTGGAAGACAGCCCTCATCTCCTGACTCCCATTCGCAATGTTTCAGCCATTAGATCATCCACCTCCACAGTCATGCTGTTGGCACAATGCCCCTCTCTGAAGAGGTGTGTGCTCTATTGGTGGAAGGTGAGCAGCTCGCTTAGCTGACACCCCACGCCTGACATGGATACCCTCACTTTCTGCTTCCTAACTGTGACTGCAGCAGCATTCCAGCGTGCTGGGTTGTGCTCCTCATTGCTGATGCTACTTGGAAAAAGTCCTCTCCATACACAGGATATGTTCCTCCTCCTGCCCAGCTCCTGTCCATCTGGCTGCCTTGCTGAGTCTGGGGAAGGATGTGCCAACACGGTGGGCATGCCTCGGCAGGCAGAGAGATCTTGAGGCTGCATCCACCCCTTTGGGAGCAAAAACCTGGCTAAAAGTTGTCCTCAGGACAGGTGATACCCACCTATTTCTCCAGAATAAAGTGCAGAAAGACTGCAGCTACTCTTTGAAGCAGGAAAAATTAAGCTATGCAAAGCTCTGCTACAAGGAAATTTAGAGTCAGGCTTATTTGTACATCCCCAGAAACCACTCTGGTTTTGAGTCTGAGTCCACCATAAGCACTCAAACTAAAAGTTTGTGAGTCCCAAAGATGAAAGGTTTTGCTAAGAGTGTAGGAGAGGCCAAACCATGGTGTGCTAGAGGTGCCATGTGCACTTGCAGCACTGCATATGAATGTGAGACCTTGGCTGATGTAAGCAGCACAGTATAGACCAGAGAGCATCACCATCTGTTGGCATGGCTGTCTCCTGCATTAGAATCTTTTCCCAGGAGCACAGCAGAGCTGCAGCCCATGGCTCTGAGCATCCATGTCTCCTGTGCCGGGAGTGTGACAGGGAGCACAAGTGCCGGGTGCGTGTGTGGGAGTCTGCACGTGTGCACAGCATGTGTTTGTGGAGCTGCAGTGTGCTCTGCAGCACTTCTCAAAGCCGAGCTGTGTAAGTCTGGTTAAAAATGACACTCAGCCGTTGCATTACATGAAGGAATGAAAAACATGAAGTATGGGAAAGTCAACGAATGTTCTCTTTTTCTGTTGGGCACATTCAAACTTCTTTCCGAATGCCAATAGAATATTACTGTTATTAAAACTAATGGTACCTGCAGCTCCTGACTGAAGAGGTTGTTCTTGTTCTGAAGGCATGTGTTTAATAGTAGCCTTCAGCACTGACTCTCACTGCACCCATTAGTGTGGTGGTTCTCTGCGCTTCAGCCCATCTCCTCTCAGAAAGGACTGATTCTACTTTACCTTACAAACCCAGGGTGTGATGATAAAGGAATATGCTCTATTTCCACACTGAAAGGAATAAGTCTGATGTAGCTCACTTCGAATATATCTCTGCTTCCACTCACACTGGTCATGATCCCAAGGTGATCACTGGGAAATGCTCCCAACTACATCCCACCCTCAGTGTTTCCAAATTCCAGTTCAGGAGCCCATTCCTCCTGCTTCTCCATCCAGGCTACTTCTCTGCCTTGCTGCTCTTTGCAGATCTGCAACACTGTCCCATCACAGTAAGCAGCTGCAAACTCAGCATATTTGCCATTAGACGGGTACGCACATTTGTTCTGATCGCTATCAGTTGTTCAGTACACACTGTCTAAACTTGCTTGGTTGTCTGTTCATTAAACTCATCCAAAACTACTTCCTTCATCAGCCAGCCTGGACCAGTTTGCCTTTAAACATTTCACTTTCTATTGAATTGCTACTGCAAAGAGAGGAGCTTTCACATACCTAAATGGAGTGATAACTCCCCTCCAGTTCCCAGGCAGTGCAAGTGTGAACTGAACTATAAGAAGAGCCAAATAAAATGTGTTTCAGAGAAGTCCCGATGTGTCCTCCCACATGCGAGCATCACACACTGAGGAAATATCAACTTATAAAAGAGAGGAGATACCCACTAATTCCCCCCACGCACCTTTTCATTCCCCCTTCCTCTCCTTTTAGGTTGAAGTTAGTGTCAGGATGATATGAGTTGTGATAGCTCTTAACCACGGGTTAAGACATGGGGAGAACATGCCTTCAGATCACTAGAAGAAAAGGATGCATCTCCAGTCTGGAAGCTGGATCAGTGCTGAGAGCAGGGAATGGTGCCTGAGGCAATGAAGGATGGTAGAGCACAACTGGGTCTAGATAACTATCACACCATCAACTTTAATTTTTTAGTAGTATCTTTTTCCCCCCTGTAGCTGCTGTAGAGATGTTGTTTCACATTAAAGATTAATACACACCATGGGGCTGGTCCCCATGGAAGCTATAAAGCTTACTAAAGTGGGATTATTTTGTGTCTAAGGCAATATTATATGAGGTGCATTCAATCTAACTCCTAACAAGACTGAATCTGGAATTAATTTGTTAGGTGTCTTTATGGGGCTCCACTGATGTGCAATGTGTTCTGGGGATTTTGCAAAGGGGATGGGGAAAAAGGGACAAGGAAGTGATGTCTCCAAGTATATAGAGCTTGGGTAGGAGAGCCAAGACTAAGTAAAAGCCAAATGTGGCACAGAAGCCATCTCTGCATTAAAAGGGGAAGCTTGGGAGAGTCAGACACTGGGTTTTGATCCAGGAATCCAGGTTTCTGCTCAGCTTTGCACCTTCTATGATCTTGGGCAATGCCCTTCCATGTTTTTTTGCCTTGCTTTCCAGCATGGAAACACAATAGCATTTGACTACTTGGACCATGAACTTGTAGGAGAGGTCATCATCTGGTTATAGCACCTAACAAAAGGCAGTCCTGCTGCCCCCACAGCTCACTAGGTGTTCCTGCCCTATGAGCAATGAATGACAACCCTCTTGAGGTGACAGCAAGCTTTGTAATATAGCAGTTAACAAAAATACAAGCTACAAAGGCCATTTCCACTCAGGAGCATCACAGAGCAATGCAGTCATCTGGGTCCTTCTGATTCATGTCAGCAAACATGATCATGCAATTAGCACATCCGTTAATAAACATGATCAGTGGGTGAGCTAAGACATAGGCTGCAGTTCACAGTAAATAAGAACTGGGAGAACAAAATGTTAGATCTACTGATTCTGACTCACGTTACAGTCAGTTTCCAGCATCGTCCATCACGAAGACACATCCATCAGTGCAAACAGGGGGTTCCATTACAACCCCTTTTGTTTTGTTAGGTGGTTTAAGATGGTTTTATTCTAATACCAATCCAGCCTGGAACGTTAAATGTTCCTTGTCTTGTGAGTCTTCAGGATTCTTGGAGGAAAAATAGGCAAGTACTTGCTGTAAAGTGCAAGTTGTATTTGAATGTACACTTAATTTCACTGTGATTGATATCTCTGTGTTAATTATATTCTATTTTAGGCAATACCTTTTCTGTCACAAGGCAGTGCCTTTTTTCCAAGGAGTTCAAATTGAATTAGAGACATTAATTAAAGCTCTCAGCACTCTAGTAAGGCAGGCAAGTGCTGTTACTCCCATTGTTTCTTGAAACAAGAAGAAAGGAATAGAGCTGGGTGTCTACTTAGCCACTTAAAAGGTAATTTTTATACAGTGGGATAGCTCAGAACGATAGATTTTGCACAGAATGATACTGCAAGGTCTGATTCATACAAGGGAGGTTGTGCAGCTCCAGATCACCGCTACAAACAGGAAAGGCAGAATGCAAGAGCTCTGGCTCTCCATCACTTGCTGTGAATACTCCACTACTCCTCTGCCTCCTGGGATTTTCTACCTTTCTTTTAACCTCTGTGCCTTTCATTTATCCCTTCTATTAGATTCAAGTTGATTTTGCACATATCCCTTCTGTTTTCTCCTCGTGTTGCAAACTATTTCCATCAGAAATGCAGACTTAGGAAAGAGAAATTACTGAACACATTATTTGCAGTAAAGAAATAAGTCCCCTATCTCTTTAAGCTTCATGCACCAATAATTCTTTCTTGTGTCCCACATTTGGTTCTTGGCAGGTTGAGAGAGGTTTCTGCCTGCTGCCATTTACCAGAGGGAAGAGACTAACAATCGCTATTTGTATCTGAAACACTTCTGTTCTGCAGCAACTTCACACACTGCTTTAGGATGCTGATAAATTAGTAAAAGACTGAAGTGTCAAGGGAGAGATGAAACAGCTTATGTTAGTTTAGAGCTCGACCCTGTAAAGTGACGATCGTCTGACCTCATTTCAGCAAACAGCTTAAGTGCATCCTTAATTTTAAGTCTTCTAGATTTTATTCAACTATCCCTTCTTTAAGTTAGCTGTACCTTCACATTCCTGCTAGACAGGTAACTACTGCCCTACACCTTTAGGATTTTACTCGTGTTAGGTCACTGAGTGCAACTGGAGCAATAATATTTATGTCTTGCACCTAATTCAGAGATGGCCCATGAAAGTGCTGGGAGGCAGATACTGCCCATGAAGCAGCTTTAACTGTCCTTTGGAAACACTGGTCAGTGATCCAACCAAGCTGAGGACATTTTCCCTGTGTAAGGGCCAGGGGAAAACAAGGAACAGGGATGGAAAAGGATCAGGAAGCCAATCTGTCGAGGTTTGTTAAGTCATAAGAACTTCTGTGGATAAACCTGAGCTCTGGGAAAAAAGATTTTGGCTGCTTCTGATCTACATGTCTCTATAGCTCAAACGACAGGTGATGATAACTGACTAGAGTCAGAGATGCAGCTGCAATTCAGCAGTGGTTCTGACTTCAGTGACGTGGTTTAGTGTGAGGCATCCCTGCCCATGGTGTGGGGGTTGTAACTAGATGATCTTAAGGTCCTTTTCAACCCTAACTATTCTATGATTCTATGTCTCTGCCAAGCAACATTGTAAAATCTTGAATGATTGCAAAGCTATTCTTTTATGGAAGCATGATTTCTCCATTTGAGGCAGTGATGGGTGAATCCCTCCCCAAACCTTGGTTATTCTGCACTGACCAGTGCCCACATTTCCACTTACTCTTTAACCAGTTCAGTTTAAAATATGCATGAGTGGTTAGACCTGAGGGATATTCATCAACTGAAACATTGCTGGGTGAGGAAAAGCAAGGAGAAAGGATACGAAATACCTCTCCAAAAATACCAACACAACCCTTGGATTCACTTCACTTTGCCAAATTGTTCATGCTGAAAAAGGTAATGACTGGGAGATGTCAGTGTTTTGGCTGTGAAAGCACCAAGGGGAAACGTTTCCAAATCTCCATTTAAAACTATCAGACTTTTTCCCCCTTTCTCCTTCTGATTTGTCTTTCCAGCTTCTTAAGGGAGAACAGCGATGAAAATAGTTCCTTTGGCCCCAAGTGACTTAGAGGAGAAAAGGCTTTTTTTTCCTTTCAGTTTGTCAACACTGTGCTTACAACTTGTCAGAATATTCAGTGAACCAAAACCACCCTGCAAATCCTTTGTTATTAATGCAGTTCTATCAGCAGCCTAGAGGGAGCAGGTTTTGCGCAGAAACTTGACTTACTCCCTGCCTCTAGCGAGGTGAGAATCACACTGGTAACAACTAAATACCTGTTTTCAGCTCATTTGTCCCCACACTTCAGCTAATTATAAACTACTGGTGTTGTTTTGATGAGGATGAGAGGCTCTTTGAAAGCAAAGAACTGCAGCAGACATGTAACCTACATCAAGTACTACATCAAGTAGTCCTCATCATAAATCTAGTAGCCAAGGTGCCAAAGCCACCACTCTGAAATCCAGGATCCATAGGCACTAGGTTTATGGATCTACTTAGAAAGAGGATGCATCTAACAGTGCTCAGTAGAACTGGGAACTAGATTAAAAGGAACTTCTTCATGTACCCACCGATTTACGTGGTGAAGTATCACATTCTAAAGACAGCCCTGCAGAATCTGAGACTGGAACAGGCATCATGCTAGGTGCTGCACAAACAGACACCAGAAAGGTGGTCCATGCCCCAAAAAGCTTACAGCCTAATCAGAAGACCAAGGACACCAGATGGCCAGGGACAGATGGGGGAGCACAAGGGAACAGTGAGATAATGCTGCTCAGCAGGCTCGGAGCAGTGGTGTCAGCACACCAGCAGCCCTACTGTTGGCAAGATTGTGATAGCTATTGTCAGAAATGAGAGTTCTAAATAGGGAGGCTGGATAATGAGCTAGCTTTGGAGATGTTTGTGAGGAACTCCTCTCATTTGTGAAGTGGCAGAGATAGAATGAATATAGATGGTAATAATAATGATAAATTGCACTTTTCTGAGCTGCTTATTAAAAAAAAATATGGTGGGTGGTGAGCAGTGATTTCTATTAAACACTGCCCTGAACTTGAAATTATTCCTACTATTATTAAATTATTGTCCAAGCTAGGCCACTTCTCCATAATTTCATTTTAAATTACACCAAAAAATGCAGCTCTGTCCTCTGTCTTTTTCAGTATTTATACACTTCATATCAAAGTCCTGTAATCTCATAAGTGTTAATAGGTTTTTATCCTTGCAGTAGCTCTAGGAGATTGGGAAATGCTGTTTTTTCCCATTCCGCAGAATGGGAATTGAGACACAAGCTTGATTAATGGCTTGTCCCAGATCATTTTCTAACTGCTTCAGGAATTCAACCTGAATCTCTTCAGTCTCAGCTCAATGCGACATCTCCTTGCAGTACTCTTCCTACGCACCTTCACGCTACTATTCCCGAATTAGCTAGGACTTGCCATGGAGCTGCTTAGGATTTTTTTGGATTGCTCATTTTATGTCAGAAAAATGCCAATTCATCAGAGGCAGAACTCTTGGTAGAAATTTGTTGATTTAAAGGGGGGAAAAAGAAGCGTTTTGATAAAGTCAGCTTTTCTTTGGAACAGAATGTGTTGAGTGTTCCGTTTGGAAAGGATCGGTTCAAGATTGTGTTTTGTGTTTCATTACATGTTGAGTACTATACATTCAAAATCAAAATGAAGTGTTTTCTTAAACAGCGTGTTTTGACTGAGCCAAACTGTATTTTGTAATTTATGCTTTCTGCAATGTCCAAATTCATTTAGTGCTCTTCTTGCATTTTGAAAACAGAAATACCTGCAAACTATACCCAATAAACTGAACAAAACTCAGACCATTCCCTACTGTTGACTTGAGAGAGTAATCTGAAAACTAAGTTCAAAGAGGCCTGCATCACAGTCCAGAAACCCTGTTTTTTGCTTTCATGCCTGTTCCATTCTCTGTCCCAGACTTGCCTTTCTAATACCTTTCATTGCAACAATTAGGACCTGTAAGCAAAAAGCTTGAAGGAAAAAAATAATCGATGCCAAAACTGCCCTGAAGAGCAATACTGCAACATTCGATCCTGAAGGTCAACTGTTATCAAACACCTAACACTCTTTGCAACATTTTTGTTGTTCTGAAATTCATTCTTGGGCAAGGACTTCACCATCACTGCCACACAAAGTAATCCTACTCCATAGGCAAGCTAACGCTGTGATTTTGGTATGCTAGGAAGCTGATGTTACCTAACAACCCTTACAAATTATTCATCTTCCTGGTTTTCTTATCCCTTAGAAAGGAGCTTAGCTCTTAACCTGGGGTTTTTGCGCTCCTCAGCTCTTATTGGAGAAGCAAAAAGGGTTAAAATCCACAGGCTATTGCTTCTGCTAGTACAGCTCCTGCTGCTTGGATAATGACAGCCCTGCCTGCCAGGATGAAAAGCATCATTTAACTGAGCGCTTCCTATGGGCACCAGGTTCTGCCACCATTCACGCTGGATGAAGCTAAGGGAACCAGTAGCAGTTGAAGAGGGAAAGGAAAAAGACCCCAAGCTGTTGATGACTGCCAATTCTGTCCCTGGGCACATCCACCTCTCTTACTACACTGAGAGGATAAAGAATTTGCTATGACCATAAGGATCTCTCTGTGACTTAGACACACAGGCTCCTGCAGCTTTAGACCCTTGTGCAACAGCCCTACCAAGATACTCAAGAGACAAGGTGAGTCCTCACAAGGTCTCGCTTCTGCAGGCTGAAGATAACTGGTTATTGCCATGGGCTTTATACACCTGCAACTACCTAATAGATGCTGCCTAGTGACTTAGAGATGTGTTATGGGGATCTCTTAAGTATTTAGGACAGATTCCTTTAGTGCATAGGACACTGGTCTGAGGCTGGAAATACCTGGGTTCAGGTCTCTCTATCACCCTGCCTTTCAATATAGTGGAATTTACACACACATTAACGCACAGGCATTGATTCAGGCTAGACATGTGAGCCAGAATGTGTAATAACACCATTTTATCTGCAGCTTCTGAAACAGCAGCCAGGAATCTTGAGTGTGGATCTCCCGCTCTATGCACACATTTAAGGCAGGCTCTGCAGCCGCAGGTTCTGTTGGAAGGTCTATTGAAGTCAATGAGCCTTGGGTTGGATCTCATTGCAAAAATATAATCAAATAGCATATTAACTCTTAATTTGGAGCAGTATATTAAATTAGAAGCTCAAATTAACCTGAAACTGCATTTATATAATGATAAGATTTAAAATCTGTGTATCATGAAGGTGAGAGAACTCCAAGCCAAAGGGGTTCTCACCAGCCTTGAATCCCAGAGCCAATCTGCCCAAAACACTACATTTCAGCCTATTCCCTAAATCCTAAGCCTAGGATTTCCACTGAGACAGAGGGATGTGTGGAAAATAAAGCCATCTCATACTTATCAGTATTAACCTGTCAAACACAGAGGACTAGTACTAGCTAGACCCCAACCAATGCCAAGAACTGAAAAATACCACAGGATACTAAGAATCTGCCCTGGCATTCCACCATCACAAATAGCGTCTTCCATCAGCACACCAATCCTGCAGCACAGATTTGTTAGAACACTGAAGGAACTCAGTCCTTGCTAGGATTAAAGTCTTGAAACCATGCTGGTCTAAGCACATCAAACATGAAAGCAGTGTGGTATCCAAGTTTAAGGCCATCTCTAGCTGTGAGTTTTCTTTATTTCCTTCTTTGAGTCTGTTCTGCTCTGTGCTAAATCCATCTTCTGACCACCTGGAGCGTTTGAGTCTTGGCTGTGATGTTTGTCTGTTTAGATAGACTGCAAGTAGAGCTGGTCACACAATTGTGACAGAACAGTTCTTAGCAGGAAAACGCCTCTCTCTTGCAATCGAAACGTTGCATGGGAACGTGTCAATTCTGACAAACTTTTTGATGTCTAAGGTGTCAAAACAAATCATTTTGATTCTCTGCATTTCTGTCATACTGGAACGTTTCCTTTTGAGGAGAGAAACACGTTTTTATGTTGTTTCAATTAATTTGTTTTGACATTTTTACATATTCTGTATTGTATTGATAGAATTCAAATATACTGCATCTTGTATAAAATATTTGCTGTTTGTTTATTTATGTGTTATCATTAAACAATGCTAAATATTTCCTACGGCATTCTAGTTCTTCAGCTCCACAGAAATAGAAGACAATGAAGGTCTCCAGTTAGTATTGCTTTTGAATTTTCAGGTCATAAAAGCTTTGTGGGAGCATGGTTCTCATCCAAACTGGAGCTTAAAAGCATAACCACAAATCAGAAGGCGAGATTTTACCCAAGGAAATAACATGTCCATTTTCCAAGCAGCTCCGTCAGCTCAATGACTGCATAGCACAGCTTCCCTCCTCTCCCCAGAGCAGAAAACCAACTCCTCTGCTGGTTAAAAGAAAACCACCTGATTTTCCTTTTCTCCTTTTAAACCAGATTTTTGCTTCTCCTCTGCATAGCAGAGGGGAATTACTACCCATGAATTCACACCATGGAGTCTGTGGTAAAAGCGGGTTGAAAACCAGGGCAAGGCAAGTGGCAAAGGGGAGGAAGGAGAGAGCAGTGGTGTGGAGCCTGTAATGAGGCAACTCTATTGATTCTTCATTTCATGGATGAAAATGTCCCCAACGGCTCCCTGTGCATTCACTGCAGTTCAATAAAAGATGGAGGGCAGCAGGTCTCGGTGCTGAGGTCTGCATGCTGCGTGCTCCTGGTACCTCTTTGTACGGCTGAACATTACAGGACAGACTCCGTTCTAAATGTACATACAGAGAGCAACATACACAAAGGCAGGGCCCTGATCTAAGGCTGTGCATGGAGCAAGAGGCAGTGCACGGCTATGCATGACCACGTTTCCCTTCTCCTCCCTTTCATCAGGCTGAAATCAAGTTTAAATAGGGAGCAAAGGCTGCTCCTTCCCATGGCAAGTCTGCCACCTCCCCCCGGAGACAAGGATTAGTGCCAACCACCATGCAGGCTATGCAGGGGTGAGCACAGTGGTTTATGCAATGGGAATAGAACGGAGAAGCATCCCCAGGTTTTGGAGGTTTATTTGAAGTAGCAGGGAGCTTTTCTGTCTGCTTTTCCTCTTAAAGGGATATGCCTCCACCTCCAGACTCTGCAGTTTGGAATCTGAATTCCCCCATGCAGCTGCTTCAGCGTGCATCTCTGCATGCAGATGTGCCTGGTTATCTACTCTTGCTCCAGCTGGGCTGTCACTACACATTACAGCTTTTTGCTAATAGTGAGTAGTGCTGGAGTCTGAGACTTCCATTAAAAGCTGATGTTTCTACCTCCCTGCCCCACAAATGGCTCTGTCCCAGCCAATGTTTCTGTACATGTGGTCTCATCTCTGGGGTGGGAAAGGAGCAAAGTGCCTCAATTTGTTTCTGTGTTAGGCAACAATGGAACAAGTTGAAGGCATAAGACATTTGAGGATAATATGTTTTGAAAACTGTGGATTATTTACTTGAAAGTTGAACTTATCCCTTGTCATCAGCACATTCTAATACTGTAACCCCATCACTCTGACAGCTGAGCACTGAATTACCCCTTTGGAAGAATCCTTGAAGGAAACGCTTCATCACCCCAAGCCACAACAGAGACTCTCTCTAGAAAGAAGGAACGCTCCTGCAGGGAGAGATTGCCCATCCATGCCAGACACTGCAAATCATTAGCCCTTCATTGCTAGAGGATTTGAAGGCTGCTGACAGATCAAGAAGAATTGGCATGGACACTTGACCTTTCTCCATTGCCAGGAGGAAATCACTGACCAGGAAGAACAGCACATGCTCTACTGGGCTCTACAAAGGGGAAGAAGAGGGTCTGGAAGAATTCAGAGCTCTTTGTAAAACAAACACTGCTGCTTCAGCACAACCTGTGCAGATGGTCAGCATTGCCATCGCTCATGGGCACGCCGATGGGGTGACTTCCAGTTTGGCATGTGCCAGGTGCCATCACAACTCCTTCTGCTCCAAAGGGGACATTCGGAATGAATGCACAGAAGACTTTCTTGTGGACGCTGAAAGATTCACACCTTTGCAGGCTGGGAACAGAGCAGAACACACTAAACTGTGGTTTACAGTTTCACTGACATGGTGTCCTGCCAAAGGAAGCGAGCAGTCCCTTCCACCAGCATGCACACTGCTGACTTCTGCTAGATTGCTAGCTTTTCCCTGCTGCTCGATAGATCCTACATGCCTCTGCAGCCTCCCCGAGTGACTCTGTCTGAAAGCAATCCAGAGCAGGTGTCACATTTGTTTCTTCAACAGCCCGACTCCCATAAAGATCTTGTGCAATCAGCTGGCCAAAGCCAAAGCTGAAAAACACCTCCATCGCTGGTCATGAGTAATTAATTCTGCTTTGACATTCCCCAGGGCACCTCGCAGCTAGTAAGAGCTGCTGGAGAAAGAGACACTGCTGTGGAAAAGGAATAAACAGACTTGCCTCAACTGCAGCCATGGAATTAGGTAATAAATAGCTAGCTAGATGAATAATATTCTGTGAGTGGGAAATCAAATGCAGAACAGGAATACAGCTAGCTGGCTTATCCCTGGGAAATCAAAGGTGTTTGGAAGGAGTTTCTAAAGAAAGAAGGGTATTTAGAGTCTACTGTGCTCAGGAACATACAGCCTGAAGTTATCCATCATGTCTAAAGTGACTGTTACAATGACAGACAGCTATTCTTGGACATTTATTCTTGGTATAATATTCTTGGACCAAAGCAGCTCAATGAAATTTCCTCCTAATTTACATCTCTGTTCTCTCCCTCCTCCTGCCTGGCTTGCAGACTACACAACATCTTTGTTCCCATGGCATCAACAGTTTCCCCCACTAGCTGTTGCGTGCTTGTTCTGTGTTCCTCAGGGAACTATATGTATCAACCTGAAGCATGGATCCTTCAGCCTCTTCTATCTGCCCCTTAAATGCCTCTCCCCACTAAATCCATAGCTTTTGTCCAGGTTTGTCCATCAATGCCACAACAGAGGCTCCAGTGACAAAAATGCTATTCTGCAAGACTTGAAGTCAGCAGGAGTTGCAGCAACATCCTGGATTCAGGTACCAACCCTGTGATGTGCATCGTACCAAGCAGATGGTGGTGTAATCCCTGCTAGCATGCAATGCCCAGTGCGCAGAGAGCACCCGTAACCCCTGTCTGATTGAATATGCATATTCACATCTGAGTTTACTCAGATGTGTACAGGGAAAAACTCATCCAGATAAATCAAGAGCAAAAGATTCATGTCTGAGGTCCTGTCACAGCAAAGAGGAGGAATCTGCTGGTTCCTCTTCATGTACACATCACCCATTCCTGTAAGTCTTTGCTCTCCTTTTGGTCCCCGTATCCCTGAGGATACAAGTCCCACCTTTCAGAAATGCTTATGTATTCAGTTTGGACCTCCTGCTCCCATTGCATTAAGGGTTTCTAAGCATGCAGCTGGTTCCTCTGC
This sequence comes from Coracopsis vasa, assembly GCA_026283785.1. Lineage (NCBI taxonomy): Eukaryota > Metazoa > Chordata > Aves > Psittaciformes > Psittacidae > Coracopsis > Coracopsis vasa. Next base: position 34,101 of record JANHGB010013475.1, read on the forward strand.
GCTCCTGCACACCTTCACCTGGAATCTGAAATCAATTCAGATCACCCTCTTCCATCCCTCCTTCCTACTCTTCTTCACCCATCATGCTCCTCTATCTATCACAGCGGGCGCAGCCAAGACACCTTATTAACACTTGCCACTTCATTAGTAATCTTCTACAGGAGGAGCAGAGGAGGAGAAAAGAGGAAAGCATGTAAAAATGGAATGTAAAGAACCCTGAATTAAAGGAAGAGTAACACAGAACTGAAGGTGTGATTGAGAAAGTGCAGGAGCAGAAGTATGAGTAAAATCCTGTGTGTGAGAAAGATTTATAATTAATCCACAGTCCAGTGAGAGCAGGGGAATGGAAGTCAAGACTATAGTCTTCTCTATATGCTTCTGCTACTGGTTTACTCAGACTTCAGACAAACCATTTTACTCTCTCCTTTTTTCCCCCCACTGCTCTCTATCCTTTGAGTATATGCTATTTGAGATACAAATTGTCTTTAACTGTGTGTAGCATGAAGGAAGCCGCAATCATAGGCACTAAAGATGCAAGACATTTTAAACACATAGTTAAATTAGGCACAGCAAAGCGCTTGGGGATTGACTGCCAGTGTTTATTAATTCAGGTTGAATTTGTTAGATAGTTACTGTCAAAAAATGGATTGGGGAAAATTCAAAAGAATCAAAGTACATGACTGAGTTATTCCTTAACTTAAATGCTTCAGATTGAAATGTTTACAAAGTGCATCTAGAAGGAAATAAAGTGAAAAACAGTTATGAGGAGAAGTTATGCATTTCTGCATCATTTAAAGTTTAGAAGTGATTTTCTATTCTCCTTTCCTTTTAGTCGCACATATAAAAGTCTTTTCATTCTTCCCCCCATGTCAATTATGTTTGAAAAGCTAAAATTCATTTTTTTCCCCTTCATTTTTTGCTTCAAACTGACAAAAAACCCCCAAACCAAAAATGATTATTCACCTATCCCTACCAGGAATTACAATAACTGCCTGTCAGATCTTCATAGCAACATGAGGGATCTCAGCAAGGCTGAAAGCCTGAGTTTAAGCTGATGACTTTCATAGTCCTCTGCTCTCTTCTAGTCTGAACCTGCATTCAACAGAGAACTTACAGTGAAATAATTAGATTTACAGAAAAATAAACGAACAAATCCTTGTATCAAAAATGAGAGAAATGTTCTCAAGAAATAATCTTGAGATTGGTTTTACTTTTTCCATCAGAAATAGCCGTATTTTGCTGATTTATTCTACAGTCACACCATCCATTTTAACCCTCTATTTCTCTGAATTCTCTTTTCACTTCCCTGGCTTTCCTTCTATTTCATTTCATTCTCTAACATGTAACCAAAGGGGCCTGAGGTTCTTACAGCAAATCGGAACATATGATGTCCAAGTCCATCTGACATTGAACAAAATTAAAAGCAAAACTCCCTGCAATCAGCCACCCCTGATTCAAACCACTGAAGTGCTCTTTGGATGAGACGCAGACATGCAAAGATGGGAACAGTATGTACCAGGGCTCCTGCTCCTCAGACAGCGTCTGGCATCTGCTCCTGATCTCTCAAGCACAGGATCCTGCTCCCAGCCACGCACCAGCAATCTTTGTCCCAGAGGTATTCAGGGAAGCATCACCTGCTTTGCTTCCTGCATCCACTGGATTGAATGAAAATAAGGCACCTATCTAGAAGTCAGCCATCTAAATATCTCTGGGTGTTTCTACTTGTCAAAGAATTTAGCTCCTGCATTCCTTAGTCATAAGCATTGCATTTGTATGAGTTTGCTTTTGGGGTTTCTTCAGGAGGAAACACGCTTCCGTTAAGAAGAAACTCAGTTCTGGGTATATTTTCTTTCTTAACATCAGCTGTGGGCAATATGAGCAAGCACAAACCCTCCAATGGTTTATTGTCATCTTCCACAGTCCTTCAGCACTGTCCCAGAAGATATTGCACCATCAAACCCACACGCACATGGGGCATGGAAGATGCTTCCTGAGCGTCTTGCTACAAAAATAGTGTATTTCTGAGCTGGAAATCAGCCCTCACATCCTTTCAAGAGCCTAGAAATTTAAAATTACACATAAAAATAAAATCCAGAGTGTCTCTCAGCTCTCCTGTTGATTTCCCCAGTTCCAAATCTTATTTATGGAGGTCTGCAGAAGAGCAGTAATGCTGTGCAAGGGCAGCAGAGTGTGTATTTGTCCCCAGGCCTTCTGTCCACCTCTATTATGGCACCCGAGGGAGGGTCATGCCCCCAGCATCACAATGTCCGTGTTATCTGAGACACGATAGATTTGGGGACTGTAATTCACTGGTCTCAAGGCACTACAGAAGAGCTCCCTTGGATGGGCAGCAGAGAAAGGGAGGGGAAAAAATATGTCATGGACAAGATTTCTGGCTTCAAACTTGAAACCAAAGTAATGAGAAGCACTGCAGGAGAAGCTACTGGTAGCAAGGACTTATCAGCCTCTTTTGCTCTTCTTTTTAATGTAAGCAGCTTTATCGTTAATTGCTATTTACTGCAAATGCTGAAGTTGGTAAAAAGACTAATATGCTGCACTGAAACAGCCGTTTTGATTCAGGCTTATTAAAGCACAATGCATACATGTGTGTGCACACGTACGCTTGCACACTTCATTGTGTGTTATGCAAGTCAAAGCCCTAGATCTGTGTGCAACAGAATGAAACAAGATACAATTACCATATTCTTCCCTTATATATTGCAGTAAAAGGCCAACTTCATTAGTGATCTTAGGCAATGAGAAGAGAAATTAATTCAGGCCACACTGCTAAACATTGAGCCATTTTGCTGGGGTAAAGGGGAGATGGATGCAATTCAGTGCCGCTTTGGCCCAGCACTGGAAAGGTAAAGACTCTGCGCTGCTGAACGCCAGTCTTTGGGGGGCTGTATTTACTGAGGACATGGGTTGCTGAATCCTTAAGAAAAGAAAAATCCAGATTTTTCCTCATGCCAAACTTGAAGCTAAGTTCCCTGGGTGGTTCACATCCACGGTGTGAGCTGGAGGGCTCAGACCGCAGCAATGACGGTAACAAATTCAGCTCCTGTGCATGGGAACACATGCATTTAAAAAGCTTTTCTGAAAGGTATCAGTCTAAGTGACCTGCCCAAGGTCATATATAACATGTCAGTGAGCGCTGGGATTGAACTATCTTGCTACAGTGCTGCTTTATTCACACAGTGCTGCTGCATCCCAGAACAGCCGCTGCTCTCGATCCACTGCTACCTTCCACTCCTTATCACAGCCTCCTTAGAGACACATCTGTCCTGTGCTCCGTAAACCATAATGTACCTATAGTCTTTTATTCACTCTCTGTCACCATGCAGTTTTATTACAGAACCCTGAATTATCCAGCTTAGTCTACAATCTACTTATTCCTGTCATCCATCCTCCCTTTCGACCCTGGCCTCACCTTTCAGCCTTGTCAATGTTTTAAGTCTTCCAGGTACTTGAAATGCAGGGACCATTCTGATTCTCAGGGGGAAACCCAGCAGAATTTCACTGAGGCCAGTCTGCTGGGTTCATTTCTCTCTTTTAAATGCAGATGGCTGGAAATCAGGAACTAGCACTGGTCTCTGCAGTCACATTGAAACCAATCCTTCAAGAATACTAACTCACAACTGCCATTTTAAAGCTCTGATCCCATTCTTGCCATCTATAAAATGTTATTCCCCTCCCTTCTCTGCTCCTTTCATCAGAAATCAATCTTTCAGTAACGCAGGTAAACTGCAGTTCTACCTCATAGCTATTTTCTTTTTCATGCATCTTTCTCATGCATTTTGCAGAATGGAAGCTCCCTTGTCCATCCTTCCGCTTTCCAGCCAAGCCTGGAAGCACAGCAATCATCGCACCTACACAACACCTCGTCAGCAGATTTGCACCTCCTGGTCACATCTCTCTCTTGTTTGCAATCCAAGCAGCAAAGGAATCATTTGTCTTGATGTAGCAATTCATCTTAGCATTCACACTTGCCTTGCCAGTAAACTTGGTGCTCCTACCTGCCAGCTCCCCCCTCCTTCACCGACCACCAGTCACACATTTCTCAGAGCTTTATTCCATCTACTGTTTAGGCTTTCCTCACAGCCAACAGCTTTTCATCCTTCCCACCTTTCTGAAGGAAACCCAGTTTTATTATGTGTTTCAGCCCCAGCGCAGGTGACCATGGAAGAACAGACTCCTCTCTGTTCACCTAGAGATGCTTATGGCCACTGGACAAGCGTCTCTCAGCAAGTGTCACCTGTAGAAGCTGAACACCCCCGTCTGTACACAACAACCTGTTCTCTCTTCACCCAAATGTGTCTTCAGCAACAGGAAAAAATGGCTGATATGAGAGAAAGAGTATGGAGGAAGGCAGGTTCCTCCTTCTTCCCACCAATAAGGCCCCAGTGATGGTGGAAGACCATGGACAGGATGTAGGACTGTGCCCAGCACAAGAAGGTGGACCTCCACCTGGAGGAGGCACTGAGGGACCCTCTGGTGCATGGGGACAAATGTGGGGAGATTGGACACTAATTGGCTCCATAACTGAGCTCTCTCCACCGTTATTTCTACCAGGATAGCTTGGTTAAGTACCTAGATTTAATGCACCCAGGATTTCTCTCTGTTTCGTCCTTCCCACATAAGCGTGGGCAAACTCTTTAAGGTGACATTTTACAAACACCTTGGAGGCTGATTTTCCAAGTGTTCACCATACCCTACTGTGATATTTAAGGTCCTGTTTTCTAAACATGTTCCATCACCTTACCATCGATGTCTTTCCAATTCTGCTGAGGCCAAGCCAGACCTTCTGTTCCTGCAAACTGAAATGCTTCCACTGACTCTAATAGAATTTGAATTGATTCCTGAGCCTTGTCCTGCACTTTCTCTGGTATGGAGCAGGAGGGACAGCATTCCTTGTTTCTTTTCCTCTGTCTGGACTATACAGTATAAAGCACTAGGAGACTCCAGGCTCATCTGAGCTCTGCACCATCCTGCAGATCACAATGCTGATAGAGGAAACTGAAACGAGTGGCTCAGGGTCATTGCCGCTGCTTATAACCACCCATTTTATGTCCTACTTCAATATCTACTGTAATCAGTGAAATTACTTTTGTGGGAGTTGACAGAGAAGAAGAGATTGTTGGATTGATATTCTGTCTGGCATTGATGAAAACCTTTTTATAATACCTTAATCCAGCACCCACAGAAAGCAATTTGCTAATCTCTTGCTGATTTAGCTTCTAGCGGGATCGACCATATCCAGTCACATTACCTGGCTAGCCATATTATCTTCTTTCTATGCAGAGAAAAAATGTCCTTCCTGACCCCAGAAGATGGTCAGCTTTTGCTTTGAAGCGTGAGATCTGATTACCATTGTCCCAGATTGCAGAGCTGTGAGTGTTGTTAATTGCTACCAAGTTACGCAGCCTTTTACACTTCAAATCCAACCAGACTTTCATCTTGGCGACATCCTGCAGCAGGGAATTGTGTTGCTTCACTATACACTGAAGAAAAAGGACTATTTCTTTCTAATTTGCTTTAAAAGTTGTGCCCTTTAATTTTGATGTGTCCCCTTGTTCTTGTATCATCAAAGCATTAAGATATTTCTGATTACTTTTTATTCTAACCTTCATATACCTTTTTACTAGAATTCAAAAGTCCCTTCCTACTCCCAGCTTTCCCAGACTAAATAAGCTATTATTTCCAGGCTTTCCTTGTTTAACTTGTTAGTATTTATAAAGCAATTCAAAATGTATTAATATGGTTCAATTATAATATCACTTCTGTTTTCCAGCCTTCCTTTTAATGTCTCAAGTGTCCATCTAATTTGCCATCAATCTCCATTGATTCTCCCTCTGATGATACGTTAGTCTTTATACTATACCAGGGAATATTTCTTCTGCCTTCCTGACCAGCATTTTTAGAACAAAGCAGCTGAACTCTGTCGGATCGTAAACATGATTCACTCTGCACTCAGCATATATACGGATTTGTTGTTGCTTAGGCTTTGATCCTGGAAACAGGTTTCATTATATGCATAGGACTGTCATTAAAAATTCATCTATGTGATGCAGACTGCAGGATCAGGACCTTCAGAGTCCTTATAGCACTGGGCCAGCGACACTTGAGTACGCATTTGAAAGCAAGCGTGTACGTGATATACTTTCAGCAATATACAAGTACTGGATTGCATACCCTGCAGAAGTGGGGCCTGCACACCGTTTAGACAAGGGGTGTGATTTGATGCCTACCCAGTCATAAACTGTGGGAGAGATTGATGGTGAGAAATGTTCTCACCTCATCCTGCTCATACAAAGTTGAAGGCACCCAAGGAAATCAGGTGGTACCAGATCTAAATATCCCAAACAAAATATTTTTGCAGACAGTTCATAACTAATTCCATTGCTGCAGAGTAGTATGAAAACTAAAAGCATAAAAAGGCTTAATAAAGACATAGTCATACCTACAAGATCTCGGATTCCTAGTGGCATTACACATGACAATCCCAACACAGCTACTGACTCTGCATGTCCCCAAACAGCTTAAAGGTTATCCCAGGAGTGATCACATTCATCCATGCCCTTCTAATCCCTTCAGTGTCCTACTCTCTTGGTTAAACCGGTTCCCAGTTTTTCCCAGTCTTAACAAGGCATGATCCAGCTCCATCACCAAAACATATCACTCCTTCCTCCATGTCACTACCAGATACGCCGAGCAACAGTGATCCAGTTCCGATCGCTGTCTTTAAACATTAACTCTTCTCCCCCAAGAAGCAAATAAAGGGATTGATACATACATGTTTCTAAATGCACAAAAAGAATTCTACCAAAATATTTAAGAGAACTCAGATTACCTCTATTAGGTTATTTTAAGCCAGAATCACACAAATTGTGGGAGAATCCTAACGGGCACCTTTTCACTGGCTGATTAGATTTATCTAGTCACTGGTCTAGAATACGGTACGGCAGCTCACCATCATTTTCTAATACTTTATAGTTCTCTTTTAGGAGTGTGGAAATGGCAGATAAACACATTATCAGCATTCTCAGGCATAAAACAGCAAAGCCTGGAGTTGTTTTGCAGAAGCTACTCTGAATTTGGACAACATGACATAAGCAATTCTAGAAATAGCTGCTGGTCTTAAGGCTACATTACATGTATCCTCGCTGCTGCTTTTTTATCTCTGCTCACCGTTTCAGCACAAACATTATGCTGCCTTTGTTCATTCTTGACTTGGACTTTCGCAGCATTTCTGAAGCATTCTTCAGTCTCACCTTGTACATCCTTAGCTTTCCCGACTGCCTTGAAACACACCCTTGATTTTGACTGCAAATCTCTGCCAGCATAGAGCAGTGTGAGAAGTATCTGCAATAACGCTAGTATCCTCATTCTCTAGGCAAAGACGTGGTGTGAGCCAGGAGAGACCCATAGCCACATATGTACCCCAGCATATGTCCAAAGGCTTTGCTTACCCGCTCACCATCTGTACCTGCTTGCAGAGCAGTCACATGCTGAAAGCAGGCAGGCTGTTCCAGCACTGGTACCTGCCTCACTGCTGTCTGCTCCACTGATCCCACAAGTCCACCTGCTCATTCTGATTCTCCTGCCTGCCTGGAATCATCAGCCTTTTCCCTTGGGTCGCAGTTCATTCCCTTCCATCCTTCCTCTGTTAGTTTTAATTTCTTTGTAATTTTCTACCTATTGCTCTGAACTATTGAACAAGTTCCTTGTATTTATTCCTCTGATCCTGCAGCTACACCTGGAATGTGCTGCCCACATGAGGCAATGGTTTTAAAGCTCACCCTCCCTATCTTCCATGCAGCTTTATTGAGGCAGCATTCACAACTGCAGAGGATAAATTACAACAAAGGTCTCCAATGTTAGCAATGTATCTGACAGCCTCGTACGCAGCTCCAGGAGGGTAAAGAGATGGCTAAATGGGATCAGTTGTGCCGACTCAGGACTTCTGGCCAAAACTGCATCCAAATTCATGATGGACACAGCAGAGTCTAGAGCAGAGGCCAGGTTCTAAATCATGCTCTAAATCAAACCCTAAGAAAGAGATCCTTACTCACCATGAAGCCAGTTAACTCCCTGGCTTCAACAGGCTGTGATGATTTACAGCAAGTGCTTCCAAGCTTTTCATGGGAACTCACTGAACAACATATTTCAGCTGTAATATGCATAGATATTAAAGTCCAAGCTGTAAGACAACCTCTCATAAGGCTCCAGGCTTTATCTTCTATAACCACCAGGTGAAAGAGCACACGTTCTATTAAGATACCAGAGAGACAGGTTCCAAGCATAAAGACACTGGAAGAACCAGAGCTACTCTACTGGAAATCAGTCAGTACGGGAGGATGGATAGGAGTGTGAAAGCTCCCTCTGCTCCTATATTCTGCTCTGATTTCCAGCAGAAAACCCTGGAGCAAATTGTTTTTTCTAGAGCTTCTTTTACATGTGAGAACCTCTCATAGCTTGGTTTGCAAGCTCTTGTGTCATTGCTTGGTACGTGTCAGCCCAGAGCTGGCTTCATTGTCATTTGCGAACCTCTGGGAGGAAAGATGTCACTGTGATGGCAATAATCCCCTGCACAGTGCCCACTGCTAACACACAGAGAGAATTTGTCCTAGGGCTTGAGAGCCATACTGGTGTTCCTGGCACCTGAATTTCTACATCTGTCCAGCGTTTCTATCACCAAAATAAACAGTGAAACAACAGTGTGAGTCTGGTAAAGGCTATTCACTCTTTCCTCCTCTGCAGGCCACCATTTGAAGCTGTTGTAGATTATTTACTCCAATCAGTTGCTGCTGCTCTGACTTACTGTTATTTCTATTGCCAGTGTAAGAGGTGATCTATCAGCAGTGCAACTAGTTGTTTTTCTGAAGCAGGAGCTGGGAATCATGCATAGGAGTCCAAGGCACTGGGGAACACTGTGTCTACATTTAGAGGCATGCCACAGTCAGAGCTGCAGAGGCATCAGTGCCGCCACGGGTACCACTCTCACTGTGGTACTCACCCAGCACTATGCTCCAGGGGGCCCGTCAGCAGGCACAGCAACAGCATTGTGCATAGCTAAGCTCTGTCAGCTGCATCTTGTAGGCAACAATAAAATGGATGCAGAGCACATGACTTCAGAAGAACAAATAGCAAAAATAAATAAGCATCTTTCTCTCCTGTGATGCTGCTGCAGGTCCTGCCTCAAGGCTGCGAAGAAACAGCTCACTGAGCAGGGGGCTGCAAAGGCTTAGATATGCTGCATTAAACTCCCCAACCCAACCGCAAGAGGAATCCTGGGCCTGACTTTTAGCTCCTTTTCAAAATTACATGTATATACTCAGTTTATGACACCTTCACTTAGGATCTGGTCCAGCATCCCTGAAGTTATCTTCGGCTCAGTTTAAATTAGCTGATCCTATGATTTCTGCTGTTTCTCCCATTCTTCCCTCACACTAGTCCTAGCACTTCTCCGTGAAACAGCACAGCTCAGCCTGTCAAGTCAGCAACAGCTATCCTATACCTACTCCCCAACCCCAGTGAATGTCACCTCATTTGTCTAGTCCATCTCTGCCCATGTTTGACTCTCTCCAGACACAAGAACCCAGCAGATATACCCAGTTTCCTATTCCCCAGGCCTCTCTGCTTGGTAGCATTTCCTGCGCACTGATTACAAGCTATAGGCCTGCTGCAGCCCTGTCCAGCCCAGCTCCAGTCCCCATGGGTCAGCTGGACGTGGCAGTGCGGTGGCACAGCAAGCAAGATAAAACTTCCCCAGCATCCAAGAACACCCTGGGGTACCACACACTGATGCTTTACCCTGACCCAGCTCAGCACCATGCAGTAATTCAGGATCCTGCTTTGGGTGGCAGCCATCTTCCAGGCAAGAGGAAGATTCACAGGATAGGACCACAATCCATGGGTCTGTTTAGCAGCCAGATCTCTGTGCATGGATATTCTCCCTTTCTGGGAAGCTGCTCTGGAAGGAAACAGACCAAGGTCCTTGTGGCTGTTAAAAATCTCGTGATACTTTTGCAAGAGGGATGGTGTAAATCAAGCCACAGGGCACAAGCTACTTAACTCTGGGTAATTTATATTCTGCCTCACTAAGTTCATCTCTGCACTTTCAATGCATGAAGTGATTTTTCACTTCCCCTGTAGTATTGGCTGGCACGGAAAAGCTGCTGGGCTCTGTCCCAGAAGTAGCTGCATTTCATCACCGGGTAAAAGATTCCTGCGTGCACCAGGCCAGATCCTCAGCACTCCCGCACGCCCCAGCGGGTCGGGAAGGATCTGGCCCGGACCATTCAGCTGCACCTGGGCCCCTGGGAGAAGAGAGCCCCGTTGTTATGTACCGCTCCCCCCCGTACTATTATTATCTTCAGCGCTTGGCTCCAGTGCCGCGGGGCCGGGGGGGAGTCGGTCCCGCTCCGCGCCGCTGCGCGCCCGGCGCTGCATGGAGCCACAGTGCCCCCTACTGGGCCAGGGCGGTGCCGCCCGCCTCCCTCCGCGGGAGCGCAGCGCTGCGCGATGGAGGAGGAAAGGGTGGTGGTGATGGTGCCGAAATGCCTCCCTTACTCCCTATCCGCGAACGTGGTGCTTTGAGCTCTCCTGGTGCTCTCCATCCCCGCTTCCCATCTTTAGCTGTTTATCCCCCCCTCCAGTAGATTTTTCCTGCCTTCCCTGCGTCAGCTGGATCGAGGGTGTCGGCTGAGAGCCTTGGATAAACTCTGGAAACCCACATCCATGCCTGCAGGCAGGCACGGCTGCGTGGGTCTGGGCTGGAGCCAGTTTCTGCAGCGCCTTCCCGGTCAGCACTCTTCAGGCAGGCAGCGGGGCTTCTGCCGGAGCGAGGACGGGAGGATTTGGCTTTGAACCGTTTCTGTTATGCAGACAGCAGTGAGGATTGTCTCCTGACAGACCCATCCCCACGTAAGGTTCAGCATCAGCCTTACACATACTCCTAATATAGTAAACAGCAGAGGTGAGGAGGGAACACAGAGCACCCTCCACCACCTCTTCTGGGATACCCTCTCCCTACATCAAGCCCATTCCCCACACATTCCTCCTCTGAAGTTTTAACACAGACTTTAGCCTCATTCTATCTTTGCACTTGCACAGCCTCCTCACTAGGCCCCATGGAAAGAGAGGAAGAATAGGAAGGTCAGAGCGGGGTGTTAATTAAATACATCTAACACCAGTGACAGCAACCCCCTGCACATATGATGCTATTTCTGACCAAAGGGGCTTGCAAAGGCTCAGGGGTATTGGCACTCAGAGGATAGGAGGGTTTTGCTCTGAAGCAGGGTAAGACTGAAGCTGAGCCTGGCACTGTATGTGTTTTAGCTATAGACGCATATATGGTTCTGCTCACAGAGAGAAGCAGTGTGGCTCCGGCAGAGCTCTTCCCATACTCGCAGACTCCAGCTCTTGATCAGAGAGAGTATGATGGATTTGGGATTGCCACCACTGCCCCCAGTCCCTGCCTGCTGCTTTTCCTGCCTTTCCAGTAGTGAAATCATCACTGAGTCCTGGGAACATGCAAAGAGCCATAAAACAGACGGAGACAGACAAAATGTAGCAGCTTTTTCTGCTGAGTCGCAAAGAGCTTGGGAGTCAAACAAACCCCAAATCAATGCCTGGAACTGACTATGAGGGAAAGGATGACGCTGGGGAACAAACCACCTACTGAGAGACCTGCAAAGGAGACAGCGTGTATGCTCATATGAGCATCTCAATGTTTGACTCACATCATAAGAATATCAATGTGGTTATTTCTGCATGCTACAGTGTGTTCCTGTGTAGGTCAAATATGTGTCTGAGTGTGGGGAACTGCAGAGCTTGAACAGGTCCTTGAATCCGTGCAAGAACGAGACCAAGATGCTGCGCTGAAGCGTGGGGACTGTGCGAGTTCAGCAGCGTGGGGACTGTGCGAGTTCGGCAGCATGTGTTCTGTGTGCTTAGCGTGTACATGCCTGCCAGGGACAGCGCGACTGCTTGTCTGTGTGGTGTGTGGGAGGGAGAGAGCCCGGGTTTGTCTGTCTGTCACTCACACGCAGATCTGATCAATCTTTTTCCTTTATAAGGAACTGAAAAATGTATAACCCTTTCACATTTCTTACATCAAAGCCTCGTCTCCCCTTTACTCACTACCTCCTGCTCTCACCATTCCCCAAACACTTCCCTACAACTCTTAGGAAAGCAGCTTTACTGCCATTAAAGAATTAATATGCACCCAGATGAGCAGCCAGGGTAAAGCATGAAGGACCCTCCTGTCCTACCTAGTGCAGATATCAATCACAAAGCTAAATTCCATACATCAAGACTACCAGCACTTGCTTCTCTCCATGAAGAGAAGACTGCATCTGGGAAGTGACAACCCCTCCCCTTCCCTACCCGCAAGTAAATGCACGGGGGGACTCTTCAAAGCCACACACACCGGCACCCTCCTCTCTCCGGATCATAACACCCGGCCTACGCTGGACCCCGGGGATGATGCAATGGCGTGGAGGTGCCCTCCGGGCTCCCCATTCCCCCACGGACTGGAAAAGGCAAAGTTACGCTCCGCACCAGCCTCATAAGCAGCTGAGCCGGAGAGCACCAACCTCCAGCGCTGTAAGATGCAGCCCCAGGCATCGCTCCCCCCCGGCATCTCTTCCTCCCCCCGAAAGTAGAGGCGAGCAGCCCAGTGTGGGATCCAAGGCGCCAGACTTCCCTTTTCCTCCGCTATTTGCTTTTGTCACTCGCAAACCCCGAGCAACGGATTAAGCGACGATGACACCATCTCCTTGGGGAGGGTCCCTGTGTCCCCCCCACCAGCTCCGGGCTGTATCGATACTCCGAAGTACAGATGGATCCTGGCTACCTCCCACCCCCACTCGCTGCGCCTTTCCCAGCAGGAACCAGTGCTCCCAGTGTTCGCGGTACCGGCGAATCTCGGCCCCGCGCTCTCACACACACTCGCTAACAGGGCTGCAGGACTTGTGCATCCCTCCGCCCGGTAACTCCCCGCTGCCGGGGGCCCGGAGGAACCGAGCAGCCGTTACACAACGCGGCCGAACAGGACCAGGGAGCCCGGCGGGAACGGAGCCGGTGCTGGGCTGCAGCCGCAGCGTTCGCCTTACCTGATGCTAATGTCCCTCTCTGGCGGAGATCTGCTCGCCCGTGGGTTTTATTCGGCTCGGTAGGAACTTGTGGGAGAGCTTCTGTGTCCAGCTCGCATACTGGGTGCTGGGCTGATAATGCAGGCGTGAAAATCCTGGGGCTCTAGCAGTCCTTTTCATGCTAAGACAGAAAATCCCCTTCCTTGATCCAGATCGCGGGCATTAAGGGCAGAGGCAAAAAAAAATAAAAATAAATCCTTTTCTTCCCCCTCTTTCCCTTGTTTTTTTTTTTCTTCCCCCTTCCCTTATTCCCGCGCCCCCCCCTCTCTTCTGCTGCTCAGTTCGTAGCCATCGGGGGAAGGAGCAGAGGCAGCAGGGAGAATGGAGAGGGGGTTAGAAATAAAAATGAAAAGGGCTCCAGGAGGGAAGCGAGAGGCTGGGCTTGCTGCCGGGGGAGGGGCTTGGAGAGGCCTGGAGAGGATGAATGGGGAAGAGGGAAGCAGGGAGGAGCCGCAGCCTGGCCATCTTATTCTAAGAAGTGTTTTGTACATAATTAGGGGAGGGGCGGGATGGGTGAGCAAAAAGGAGGGACTTAAGCTCCGGCCAGACGGAGCCTGAGCCATGGAAAGGGAGGATGACACCGGGAAGGGCCGCTGGAAGGGGATCTAAACTTGCCTGCCCCTCGGAATTGAGGAGGGGGCTGGTCGGATTCCAGGCAGCTCCTTCCATGTAATATATATTTCTCCCCCTCCGCCTTCGATTTTCCCCTCATGGATCCCGATCCGCCGAGCAGGGAGCTGCGGGGAAGCGAGGTGTCCCCATCTCCTCCTCGCTTGGGGGTCTCACCTCCTTCAGCGGTAGGGGGAAGGAGTCGCCGTCTCTTCCCCCCACCGCCCCGAGCAGCGCAGTGCGGTTGTGGTTCAGCACCGCGGACAGCGGCGGCCCGGCGGGGCGGTGACGGGCGCAGCGGGCCGGAAGCTGAGCGGGGAGGAGACGGGCGATCCCGGGAAGCAGCGGACAGGCGGCTGTGCCCCGAAGCCTCCTGTCCCGACTGCTCGGCTGGGTCTGCACGGCAGGGGTGGGGAAAGCCCCCCAGGGAAGGTTTGGGATAGGGAATGGAGATGGGGATGCCTCAAGGACACGGCCCACCCAGGCGAACCTCAGCAGCTCAGTAAAGGCCACCCAGCGTAGGCAGAGCACTTCACAGCTCCTGCCACTGTGTGAGGCTTCAAGACAAGGACCCCTCAGACAAGTCAGGCACTGGCTGTGCTGACAGAAGGAAAAACATCCACCACCTTGTTCAGGGGTGGCAAGGAGGGCAACAGGAGGCACCCCTCCTTTCATCTCCATTCCCTGGCCTGCAAGGACACTATGTCCTCCTCTCTGTAGCTACAGAACATTGTCTTATGCTAAACCTTCAGCAAATCTTTCCAAAGAAGAACTAGAAGCTGTTTGGTTGAACTCCAAGCTATACCAGAGCTGTAGCTTAGCTTATCGCAGTTACATTGTGCACAAACCTCTGGAGTTTTACTTTTTTCCAAGTGACTAGTCGGCCACAAAGCACCCTTCCTGGTATAGCCACCCCTGATTCTGTCACATTGGCTTAAATGAAAGGCTGAAGTGATTCTCACAGATTCCCCTGGTACAAGGCCACAGAGGAATGGCTACGCCATGGCAGAGAAGATTGAGGGATCAGGTCTTATACAGAGCACAAACAAGCACTTTTCACTTGTTTAAACATATAAATGGTGTTTGGGGTTATCACTAGTGTGTTGTTTCATTGGTGCTCGTGGCATTTGCCAGAAATGGAAGAGGAATCTTTTTGTGCTATATGAGGTTGGTTGAAATCAAAGCAAAGGCTCCATGAACAAGCTCTGGACTTAGCCAGGATTTATTGATTCAACTAATGCAACTGTACTGGGTGTCTTTCGTCACTACAACAGGGAAGGCTGTTGTGTGATTGGGTGCAGCAGGACCTAGCACCACCCAGCCTGATATTCCATATTCCCTATGAAGAGGAAATGACAGAAAACGGGTGATATGATGCTCTTCAGGCACCCAAAGGTTTCATGGCCCTAGAGAACAACTCAAATATTCTCTACAAAGTAACACCTTCTTGGTCAGAGTCAACAAACTTTAGGACCAGTGTCTTGCCTGGAAATAATAGTTGCTATCAATATAAAAATACAAGGGGAAAACACAAAACAAAGCAAAGAGTAGTTCTGCCCATCATTTTCCTGTCCCAGAATGTTTTCTCTCTATTCACCCATTTCATACATACACTATTGCTTCCTCTCCCAAAACCTTTTACTGTCTGTGTATCAAAAGAGGATTATTTGGTGCATTGAGTATTCAACATGTTCTTTTACAGTATTGTTGTGTTCAATGAGCTTTGCTCATCTGAATGGACACTCACTGCATAGTCCACTGGTTTAATTTGCTGCTTTGGAAGCGTAAGCAGGTTACAGCATATTTAGCTGTGTGTCTGTTCTTATGTGTCAAAGATAAGGTTTCTGGATGTCATTTTAAAAAACAAAATTATTTCACTTCAGTAATTTTCTCTTTTCAGTGGTCTCTCTTTAGTCTTGGATATTGCAACTCTCCTTCTCCCTGCAATGAACAAAACCAGGATCTTCACCCCAAATCAGCAAAGCTCCATTGAACAAGAATTTCTATTTCTTCTTCCAGTAAGGACTTTAAGCTATTAGCAGTTTTAGCATGTCAAATCCTCACTATCTTTTTCTCCTCTTTCAACAGTTGTCTTAAAAGCAATGTTTCGATTTTTCCAAGCTATAATATTCTTCCCATGAAATAAATAGAAGCTAGTCAATCACAGGAAGATATGAAGAACAGAAAATCACAATGCACGTGGTATAAAAAGAGTCTACCAATTGCAAGAACGAGGCCCCCCCAAATTATGGTTGTGACAAGGATAGGAAAACAGTAATTTGGACTGTCTATGAGAAGTTTTGGAAGACATCACATGAAACAGATCTAGAAAGCAGAAAGCAGTGTTCGTGTTTTTTCATACAACAGCTGCCACAAAGATGAGCAAAATGGGTTTTCACCATGTACTCCAAATGTGTTGTGGGTGTGGATTAACTGCAGTATTCAATTAGACATTGCAGAGCCACTCACTCCCCATGGGGGAAGAGGAAAGGGTGAGTAAAAGAAAGAAAATTGGGGGCCAGGGAAAAAATTGTTAATAACTGAAGGAGCAGTAGAAGATGAGAAAGAAAGCAAAACAAGTGATGCAAAGGCAATCACTCATCATCTTCCGTAGTTAGATCAATGCCAAGCTGGCTTCCAAGCAAAACATGGCTAACTGAACTAAAATCCCCCCCTTTCTCCTTTTTATTTCAGAGCATGTTGTTATATGACATGGAATATCTCTTTGGTTAACTCAGGACATCCACCTGGTCACATCCCCTCCCAACCACCTGCATATCCCCCAGTCTATGTACTGGAGGAGCAGGGTGAGAAGCAGACAAGACCTCAATGCTGTGCTAACACTGTTCAGCAACAGCTAAAGCATCAGCATGTTAACAGCATTGGTTTGGTCACACATCTAGAGCACAGAACCATGTGAGCTGCTATAAAGGACATTGACTCCATCCCACACAGGGCAGCACAAAGTGCCGTTACCTAGTGCAAAAGGAGTGCCAACTGCATATGGTAAATGCTTCATTTCTGTGATACTGCTGCAGAAACTCACTTCAGAGTCCTATGAGTTGGTGAGGATAATCTGACCCTACTCTGAGTTCTTCTTACACTAACTTTTTCTTTGCACATATCCAGTTGTGTTGCCCTCCTTGAGGAGGCAGAATGTATTCTTGTAAAAGGTTTTGCAGACTTCACTGTTTATTACAGGCTAAAAATGGATTAAACTTGCTTTGTGAACACTGTATTGATATTCTGGTGCTCTCCCAGTCTCTTGTGAAATGTATTTCCTCTTTCTCCTCTGCAAACAATATCACAGTAAGTAGTGATCTTATTTAGGTTGTGCTTTGTCTTGGCTGCAGAGATATCCAGCTCCTAAATACTAACTGTATTCATTTGCTGCTGGTATCCCTTAAAACATGGTGAGTGTCTTACTGTTTGCGAGGCAGGATGGGTGATACAAAGGGCTGTGTGGCCAGAAAAATGCCAAGCTATTTTGATGGATGGTGGGAAGAAGTCTGGGAGTGGACTTAAACATCAGGGCTAAGAGGCAAGGAGCTAGCAGAAACCGTTTCCACCATCCGCAATGTAGGAGTTAAGGATTGAGTAGGGGATGGAGGGAAGGCTGGAACCCCCTGCCAAGCTAAGCAAAAATGTTGGCAGGTCCCAGCAGAGTGGGAAGAAACAGTTGGGAATGGTTTTGGCTTTTATATCTGACAGGAGTTTCTGATAGCTGGTTCCTCTGCATTAAACTGAATCATCCTCAGTGCAGCTCTGGAAGCCTGAAAGGCTTTGAACTCACTAAACTTTCCAAGGAAGTCCTTCTCCATCTTTGCACTGCACCTCAATTGACATATCCCAAGTTTATCTTTTGAGATAAATCCCTTTCCAGCATCAAACCAATAAAAGAAGAAATGCCACAGCTTCAAAATTGAACTTAAGCTGTACCAAGCACTCAGGATACTTGTTCTGAGCACTGTGAGTTTCTGGGGGTTGCAGAATGGGATTTTCAATCTCCCAAGATTTAGCTTTCCAATTAGCTTTTTAAGTATTTTTCCTACTTGTCCTGGGTAGGAAGCAGATGTCTTGTGACAAAATAGCAGTAGTGGTTTGTGTCTCATTGGGGATTTAAATAAGGCAACAGTCACTATGAGGTCAGCTGTAGGAAAATGTACTAGGAAGAAAGAACAGTGAGAACTAATAGTTTAGCAGCTTAGAAGGTGACTTCCCAACTGTCATTGATGTGAAGGGTCCTGACCAAGGCTAACTGATGCAAAATTATGTGATCCATTGAATTAATGGGGAATTAGAACTGTCCAGGCACTGGGCTTCAGGTATTTGTCTAAATATCCTCTCCAGTTAACAGAAAAGGGTAATTTTAACTCTACAAGTGTCATCTTCCTGTTACATCAAACACTACCTTTGATATGGGATGAATTTCCTTCTGAAATTTTCTCTATATTGACTCTCAAGGGAACAAAATCAGCAACTTAGACTGAATTCCTTACTTTGAGAGGGATGAAGCTAAAGGAGTTGAATATTTTCCTCTAGAGCTTGCTGAGATGCACAAAAATCAACCAAATGAATCTGTATCTGCTGATTTTCCCATCTTCGGCACAAATCCAACCTCTTTATTAGCAGTCTTTCATATTCACTATTGTTACTATTGTCTGGTACCAAGTACAAGTCATCAGTATTCATCACCTGCAGCTCAGTTTCCTTCTGAACTTGGACTATGGCTTTCAAAGGGGAACTACTTGTAACTCCCTACCCATCATGAGCTGTACACTGCACAGAAGGCTTCAAGCCTCTCTCTGCTTCTATCTGCAATCACTCAGCACTTCAGACCACTCAAAAAGGTGTTAGTAGTTGAAACCCACACAGTCAAATGAGGGGACTAGAAGGTTCAATTGAGCTTTTTTCCCCTTATTTCTCACTCCAACATATCTATGTTCTTGCATCTGCTTCATATCTCCCAGAGCCCCAAAACTGTTCATTGCAAAGGAGATGGCAAGGCAAGGGGCACTGATACCTCCTGATGTTTGCAAAGCAGGCATAGAAAGATCTCAGTTTTTTAACAGGGGTTGCTGGAGGAGGTGGATAGCCACTGGCATTCATAGTCCTAACTAATTCTGAAGCATGTCCATGAGAGTTAGAGGGTCAGTGCGTCTTTTCTGATTTACCCAAGAGAAGCCAGTGCACATCTAACAGGGCTGGGCTAAGGTTGCACGATCAGATGTTGATACAGAATAACTGTACCACCCCCAGCATCAAATCAATTCATAACATGTATGCACATCTGACTGCATGACTGTTAAAGTGATGCTGATGTATTGTAATTGTATGAGCAAATTTTTTCAGCTTCTGGAAGTGATGGTTCTGTCTTTTCCTCTTTGCATTATAAGTAATGCTCAAGCCACTTGGCTGTCTGCCACACAACAAAGAGGGTAAATTCCATTTTCTAGATCCCAAGGATCCAAATCACCAGGGAAGGGAGTCTGGTATGTTACAACAGATGCATACAACCACACTGCACTTTCTCATCAACAGTAGTCTAGGTCAGAATGGACTATCATCATTATCTTTGGACAAAATAGTCTATCTGTTAAGTATTGAAGAAGAGTCAGTAATTCCCCCTCCCTCCTCCTTTCCCCCTGGGTATCATTTATTATTTATTTGGGAGAAAATCTGAATTTGAAGCACTAAGGAATGACATGTTTTAGAGCATGCTGCTACTCTGAGATAACTGCACTTTGCCTCAGGTATGCAGTGAGTCACAAGGTTGATAGCTGGTGCATACTGGCACCCTGAGAAGTGGGGTTATTGTTACCATGCAGTAACCACATGCCTTGAGCAACGCTATTTCTCACATACAATAGTGACTTTTCATCTTGTTAGGAAAAAGTTGATGCAATCGATTTTCAGGAGCTACATTGAAAGGCACACACCGAAGTGCTTTACAGAAACTCTCTGCCTAAACAGCCTCTCGTGCTATTCTGGTTAGTGGTCAGAGCAGCAAAGTTCAATCTGTTTCTAGAAACACAGTTGAGTAAACTAAGAACAAGCCAGAGCATACCTTGTGCAGGTGCCTAACACGAAGATCTTAGCATGTAGTGTGAAACACAGCTGCTAGACGGTGTAAATGTAGCTTTTATGCCACAGTTTCCAAGCAGCATGTTAAAGAGTGTGTATAAAAACTCCATTTTGTTTATTTTATTTGGATGCTTCCCAAAGCAAAGACTGCTACTTATTCTGTGTATGCACATCTCTCCCTAAGCAGTCCTAAACTCAGCTGCTACCTTTCCCTGCTAATGGTAATATTGCTAACAATGAACTTCGCCTACATGCTTCTGCACCTCCTGCTGTCCAGACACGCTCTGAAACCAGCATGTTCCAGCTTTCCATACCAAACACTTCATTCCCTGCGCTTCTGCAGGAGTGGGTTGAACATTAGGCAGAAATTCAGTCTAGGGGATCCTGCAGGTTCTGATTTCCCATCTTTTCCCTTTTGGTATCTATTTGTCCATGGCAGCTCTGCCAGCCCAGAAATCTCCCCTATAGCACTGCCATCCCCAATGTCCCAATGCTGTTACAATAAACTCATATCCTAGGCTTCAGAGCTGACACTGTTTTATGGTTGCCAGAGATGAATTCTGCACGCAGACACTCAAGGCAACTGAAAGAGCTGTGGCTGTCAAGCGCTTCTTTATGTAGTGTTCAATTCTTGTTTTCAAGCTTAGCTTCTCTTTGGCTTGTGATACCTTCTCCAGAAATAAACACTTCTTCCCCTGCTAATTTTAGCTAGTTTCCCTCCAAGGCAGTCAGCATTTAACTCTTCCCATATCACTTGAGGAAAATCACCCAGTTCACCTCTGGAGGGAGTGATCTATTGCATAAAGTGTGCAGGACCAACTCTGACAACTGGGTTCTATTTTTGGCTGTCCTGCTGGATGGCCATATAATCTCAAGGGGATCACTTTGCTTTGCTTTCCTTCTGCTTCCATCTATGCAATACAAGTGATAATACACCAGTCTAGTGCTCTCATCTTGTCAGGATTATTGGTGTTTGTATAACTTTCACCTAGAAGCCAGAACTCAGATAACTGCAGTTACCCACCCAGCTTCTTGTCTACACAGCAGTATGAAGGAATGATGGTAGTGACATATTAAGCTATCTGGGGAGAATGTTAGTACTGAGAGCAACATGGTTTGCACCTACATATCCACTCCTGTAGTTATCTACACTAAACCATCACAGGAATGCTAACATACTCTATCAAAGCCTCATTTGGCTTTGTAGATCATCATGAGGGAAGTTGTAAAGCTCACGTTACAGACTTCAGTATCACAAGAGACAAAATCAAAAGGAACCAGTAGTCACCCTGTTTAAGAGGGATGTAGAAAGAGTGCATTTTACACAAAACCAAAGGTAGAACTGGGGCAAACCCAGGTATTCCAAGCCTCACTTAAACATCTCTTCATCTCCAAATCATCCATCCTTATACATGCATTGAGAAAACCCACTATATAAGGGCAAAGTAATTATTTTTATTCTCTTTCTTCACTTGCTGCTTCACCAATAGCCGATCAATCCTGTCATTACAGCCCTGAGAAGAGGTTCAGTTGGTTAATCTGCACCTTGAGTACAACACAAAGGAAAACAAAAACCCCTGAGTCATGTAGCTCTTCCACAGCCATCACTAGTCCCTTTGTGTGGTAAAAGGGGCACATCCACGGCTGTGTTTCTCACAAAGGAGAGGATATACCGGCCAGGGTTTTCAATAGGCATTTGGAGCCTAAGAGATATTTTTCACCAGGGAAAATTTGTAGGTAGGTCAGATTTAGAGGATGAACTGACTGAGGTATCCTTTAAATAGCTGGCTTATTGTATACTTAGTGTATTCCTTTAACAGGCTTAGGCTACCGTTAAGTCTTCTATGGAAGAAGGGAGCCATTGTAACACCAACCTAATTAGCTTTGCTGAGGATTTATTTAACAGGTTTATTCTAACAAGTTTATTCTTTGAACGGCTGATAACTGATTTGTTATAACTCTTTTTAATGAGTCTGTCTTCCTCTGTTGGGTTCAATTCTTTTTGCTGCTGCTCAGTAAGGTTTTGCATCTACACAGAAGGCTGACTGCACAGTGTTTAGGCTTTGAAAAGCCTTATTCTTACAGCAGATATTAATTTCTGTGTACCAAAGTAGGTGGATGTACCTTATATTCATAGGAACATGTGGAAGAAGGAACTGTTTTCTGTTATATTTCAGTGCAGTGCCTTTCATCCCAGAGAGGCCCAAGCAGTCTTACAAACTATCACATTCAAATCCTACTTGCCAAAAAGGATAAAGACTTCTATTGATTTCAAGTGGGTTTCTAATCAGACCCATAGATAATCAGACCCATAGACAAAACTCCCAATCAGTGCACTCAATGAAATGGTAGGTGGAGAACTGTGTACATGATGACCTCAAGTATGGTGTTATCCTGCTTATATATCCACAACACCCTGAAGTTCCCTTGCGTGACAGGGTGAGAAGCTCCCTGGACTTTAAGACTAGCAGAATGTTAGGACATTGGGCTGTTCTGACTCTGATGCTGAAGGTGAAATAGATTCAAATCCTCTGACCGGGCAAAGTATTCTGTTACAACCTCTTTTGCTGTAGGGTACTGTATGTCAGAATGTGCATAGATGCACACCTAGCTGCTTTCTATACCTCCAAACGCCTCTGAAGGTACTTAAACATAAGTTTAGCTTCATTTTAATCAGACACTTTCTATATTCCCTCTGTGCTTAGGGAAACTCAAGCAAGAACTCTCAGAGCATTAATCAGAATTGCTCCATGAATCACTGGATTTTAGCTTTCCCAGCCCAGGTCAGTAAATTCAGACTTTGTGTTCTCCACACAGAAAGAAACAATCTTATTACAGACTAGAAGAGAAACAGACACCTATGTTTAGATCAAAATATATTATTATCATTCTTATATATAGACATATATATAATATATTATCATTTTTCAGGCTCAAATATAAATTATAATTAATACATCTGAGCATTAATTATTAAATAGAACTACATTATTACATATAACTATGCTTATTACATACAACTATCCCCACGTACCACTTGATTCAGCTCTTGGTGGACAAACTCCTCTTTTCATGATCTTATTCACAGTCACATTCAACCCTGATGTGCCTCAGCTACAGAGAGCACCATGCAACTGATTTCTGGTGGCAGAAACTTGTGTCATCTTTAGAATGTTATTTTGCACAGCAAAGAGAAAAGAAGGTTCAGGGATAAGCCAACACTTTTGCCTCTTAGGAGCTGTGAATGTGCTGTGAGAATGAAGTAACAGCTCTGTGGAAAGGGAGAAGGGAGTATAGGTATATGTCTGTGTGCACACAGGGAGACAGAAAGCCTCAGTCTTCTAGGTTTATTTCATAACACATTGAGGATAAGGTGGAAATACTCTTATTTTTATAGATGAAAACCTGCCAGACTGATGGGACTTATCTGTGAAGTAACATAGAAAAGATATGCCCAGACAGCATATTGAACTGTTGCTTCCAAAATAGCAAGCCTGTTTCCTAATCACTGAATCAACCTCCTATTGGATGCTTTCAGTCCATAGTGCCTCAAACCCCAGGATTTCATATCATCAGAAATAAGTGAAGAATTAGCTAACATAGTTTTATGTATAAAGGAAGTCAAGAGGCCCTGGAAGTAACTGGTTGTTCATATTTTCACCACTTTAACTCTACCATTGTCTCTTTTGAGGGTCTGCTAGTAAAGGTTTTACAATTTAAAGGAAAAGGGGGAATTCATATTCATTCTCCACCAAAATTTTACTTAAGTTCTCAGCACGGAGGGGACTATTTCCACCACATGATGTTGTATCTGTTTCCTGCTATTAAAGATAAACTATTCCATCCCTTGGAATTCAAATGGAGAAACATCTCTAATAGCAGAGGGGCTCAGGGCAACCCATCAAAAGCATGGTTTTCCCAAACATATCATATTCACAGGAGACAAAATGCTCCTCTCAGCATCTCTCACAAACATACAAACTGACCAGTATCTAGAGAATAGAGATGGATGTTCATTCCCCAATGCAATGGGGTTTGATTCAAAAATATCAGTCTTCCAACACCAAACTTTGCAAGGAAAAGGTTTTTGTTTCACCAGAAGTTCTCAGCCATGGGATTTAATTTACAGTAAAAACAAAGAGAAAGAAACTTTCAGTCTGGCACCAAGGGATGTGTGGATGAGTCCAGGAGGTCAGTCAGGTACTCTGACTTGGTCTTACTTAGTCCTTGCATGATCTCCCTCAGGTCTCTGTCAGAGCACTCCCTGAAGCAGAATTCATAGGAAAGGACATTGGATCAGCCTTACGGTTTTCTTATTCCTCCCATCCCTTGTGCTCAACCCTGTGTCCTAACAAGTGATACCAAAGATAGGTATAGTGAAGGGAAAAAAATCCTTAGTCCCTGTGCTCTTTGACACAAAGAGGAATGCAGATATTGGGACTGCAGTAGGATTTCTGTCCATCTCCTCTAAATCCCAGATAGGGCCTGGAGTTGAGGAATGACCATGTTTTGCTTCTGGAACACATCTATACCTACAGTCATAGCCTCTTCCCTTGCAGGCAGTGTATTACAGAAGTAAATTGAGACAGGACAAGGAGAGGGGTTCTCAGGACAACAGTTCCATCCCATCATCACCAGCTCACTCTGTGACAATAAAAAGTCAGTTCAGGTTTAGCCAAAGGGTGACCTTAAAAAAGGTACAAATTGCACAGAGACTGTTGACTGAGGATTTGTTTAACATTTCTGATTCAAAGGGGAGCCTCATCCCCACTGCTCTCCAGTTCGAATTGTAATGTATAAGTAAATCTCTACCATTAAAAAGTAAGCTAAGCCTCTTCCGCTACCATGGCTCTCCAAATATCACCATTTATTCCCATCCCTCCACCTGCAGTGGTGTGACTGCAGGACAGTGCCTTTGAGTAGTAAGTGATGAATTCTGAGATGATCTTCATAGGCTTAGACCTTATCTATCCATGGCAGCAAGGCCAGGATCTACCAATGAGCTCCTGTTCTGTTTGCAGGGATAATTAAAAGAGATATACCTTCACCCCCCACCAGTTTAACACAGTTGTTTAATACAGTAATTCTGTGAGAATGTGCATGTTGTGAATGACTTACTGTTATTGCATGCATTTAGGGCAGCCTGAAGATTCAAAGACGCAGATAAAAACACCTTCATCCAAAGGACCCCTTTGCCCACAATGTTTATGAAAATCATTTAATTCTCTTGCAATTTGATTTTCCATTTTATTAAACTGTAAAGCATTTTAAAAGGAGAGTGGAAATGCATCTGCTTGCTAGACTCAACTCACCCAGATCAGGAGAGGGTGTGGGATAACCCCTCACATTTCTCTGCTGCCTTCTGAGAAGAACTATGGCCTTGGAATTAAAGTAGTGGGACTTAACTGATGAAGGTATTTTCTTCTGGTAGGGTACCAGAGAGGCTTAGAAACCAGGCTGTGGAGGTGGACATAGGTATCAGTTCTAACCATCACAGCTCCACCTCTTGGGCAATCCCCAGCAAGTCTCTGAACAGTTACCTTCACTTTTGCAAAGCAGAGGACTGGGAAAAATTCCTTTCTCCCATTTCTCCACTCCTTTATTTCAGAGAAGGGCTTTTATTACAG
This sequence comes from Coracopsis vasa, assembly GCA_026283785.1. Classification (NCBI taxonomy): domain Eukaryota; kingdom Metazoa; phylum Chordata; class Aves; order Psittaciformes; family Psittacidae; genus Coracopsis; species Coracopsis vasa. The sequence goes on from JANHGB010013475.1 coordinate 59,578, forward strand.
TCCAGGCTTGCATTATGAGCTCCATAATACATGGAACTTGAGCTTACTGAAGGTTCATAAGGCCAAGGCTTTGTCTATTTGCCTCATTTTGATTACATGAGAATTGATTCCTTCATTTGGCAAAAAAAAGAAGTCCTTTCATACCTCCTTACACCAGCAGAAGAATACAAATCTTACATAGAAATGAAAAGGCACATTCCACTGCTCCAAATCCCAGCGTTGTTGATTTGAATTCTTGTGTTCTGAAGTCATTATTGTTACCTTGGAGAACACTCCTCATTTTAGAATATTCTGGATTCCAAAAATTCCTAACTATTCAGACATGAATCTCAGAGCGCGTATTTCTCTACTTATGTATCTGAATATCCCTTAGTACAACAAAGCCTTGGTCTCTAAGAATTCCAAGTTGCTCTCCTCATGCAGTTAATGGTAATGTTTTCCTGATTTCTCACTGGAATCATTTCATCAGTTGCTACATGAAACAAGGAGAATGTTCCTAATGCTTCTTAATAGGTGCTCTTTCTGAAGGTTAGTCAGAGCAGGCAAAAACATCACTATCACCCCACCCAGCACACTGGATCTTGTCTTCTTACCAGCTTTGGAAGGCTGAGGTGTGCAGGAACGCTTACAGAAGTATAGATATAACATTGTTCTGCCATTATGCTTTTAATTAATGATTGATTAATGCTGGATCCCAATTCGTGCATCATTTCTGACCACTGCACTTTCAGTGACGGAGCCAAGGAGCTGAAAGGGAAACACTATGTACTAAGATTAGAAAATAGTAGAGATAGCTAGAAAATGGTATATCCTGTGAGAAAAAGAATGGTGATATAGCAGCTCTGTTCAGCCTTCAGAAGGGAAAGCTCCAGGAGGAAATCCATGCATTGACACCAGTTCTATGTTGTTCAGTACTGATAAGTTCAAGCATTTAAAGAATTGCAGCATTTTTCTCTATAATCTGTGTAAGGTACTTTCTGTGAAATACTAAACTAACTTAGACAGGAAAGGATCTTTTATTTGCCTTCTATTTTCAGAGCCTTCAGAATGGTCACAAGAGATATTTTATAGGGTTTTTCTGCTATGAAAACTGAAAACTTGCTTCTTAGAGTGAATAGGTAAAAGATGAACTATCCAAATTATAATATGACACCTGAATCTGGGTCTCTCAGAAAGTAATTGATATGAGATTTATAACAACCTGGTTAAAATGATATCAGTGCACTTTACTGAAGTCCTTTTTGTCCTTATTTTGTCAAGATGCCTTTTGATAAATCTTGTAAGTAATACAAGAACTCAGATTTGCCTTCACAGGTGTTCCTCCCTCCTTTCTGACTCTATTCTCAGGCCCCAGCAAACACTGCTGAGTATTGCCATTATTTGGAATAAATTCCCATATTTTTTGGAATAAATTTATGCTCCTTGAATTAACCACCACAAAAGGACAGGACAACCTGTCAGCTAAGTAAGGCATCTGATAGTAAAGGCTATAGAAGAGATAGTGGCAAGAAGCTGCACAGAGCTTGAAGACACCCCTCCCACAGAGCCAGATGTAGAAGAACAATCCAGCCAGACTGGCTTTTCCACCCACTGTATTTCCTAAGCCTTGATTAGATTCTGCAATCACTGATCTATTGATAATTTCATAAAACTAACTGAATGGTTGTCAACACTGCAATCAGCCCAGTATGATGCACACGCATTGACCTTCAATCCTCTGCCCTGAAGCGTGTGTCAAAGATAAAATGCCTCTTTGCAATGCCTCTCCCTCCCACACTCCCCAGGCTATTGCTCTTTATGGACTGAGTAAGCTTTCGTTTAATTGGTTACTACAAACAGAGAAATAAATAAAACCAATGCAGAGCCTGCATTCAGTGATTCCCAGATGGCTGGAATGAGGAGGCTTTGCTCTACAGGTGGCCCTCAGGAAAAGTCTAAGTCTTCTACAAGGGAAAACACACACTGGCTTTTACCTCCGCAACTGAGGACTGTGTTTTTCCTGTGCCTTAGTAATGGGAGTGAAATGTATTTTCCATACATTTTCCACCCATACTCTGAGCTGGCTGTCCTTTCTTCTTCAGTTCCCCAGTGTGCATGATGAGGACACAGACAAAAGACTATTTCCCTTCTCTGTACTTCCTCTTTTGGCATCCCCCTGGACATACGTCCAGCCTTGAACGAGTATCAGTATTAGCCAAGACATGGGAAATGAGGTAGAGAAGTAAATTATGAACAGTCACTCAGAAAGACTGACCTGAAGCCCTACAAAAGCGTAAATGTATTTATCTGCTTCTATTTGCTCACCATCTAAACCCAAATAAATGCAGTGATTCCTATTTACTGATGTTTCTACGTGTGCATCCCCCACTTTTTTTTCCCCTGCAAGGAGTTTGTTATTCTTGGAGCTCGGTGAAGAATTTACAAGCCATATATAAACTCTTTTGTGCTGCCAGAGTATTCCATGAACAGATTTTCATTTTCTGAAGCATTTTTGTTGTGCAAAAGCATCACAACGCAGACTCCTCTAATAGATGCTCAGAGATGTTCACAAACTAATCATTACTGTGCAGCAACTGGTCACTTCAATTATAAGGTCCTGTTGAACCTCTTTCCACATTAGGTGATGGCTCCCAAACACTAACAACTAGAGGCTTACAGTTTATGTAAGTACTTATACAACTTTACATTCAGCCCATCATGGCTGTTCAGCTTCACATAGCCTAGAAGTGAGCACAAATTGCTGGCTACTTACAAATTCCAGCTGAGATTCCCAGGAACCTTGTGTTGAACAACTGTTCCACAATTGCCTCTCTACATCGCTCTCTAATCATGACAAAATAAGCCTTTTTGACTTTGGCACAAACATGGCATGAAGCGTGAAATCAAGCCATGTTGTACATCATTTGGAATGGCCAGTCACATGCGGAGTCTCAATAATTAGCAAAATAATTAATACCCTGCTAAATAATTACACATAATTAGGTATGGACATAAATGAGAGCCGGAGCATGTGTGCTCCTTGAGTTTGGGTTGTAGTGAACAAGCTCAGAATACAAACTAAGTTTTAAGCCTATCATTGCATGATCTGGCTGCTGTGGCTTTGGGGTAACTGCTGCAGTGATATAATGTGGGTCTTGATATTATTCAGGTAAAATGACATTTCTCTCTTCTACCATTCCCCATTGATTAATATTTGGGGCAATCTCCTCTAACTTCTTTTTATAGCATCTCTGTTCCCAGCAACTTCTGAAGAAGAGGTAGGATTTACTGTTCTTGAAATCCACCTCCAGAAACCAATGATGGGCAACCAGGACCAATGGTGGGCAGAGGACATGCCTCATTGCTTTCATCATAACGTTCCCACACAGCCCTCTAGAATCACATATTCAGGCCTGCACCTCTCTGGCTGAGTTATCTTTCTCTGGATGTGTCATCATTCAAGCTACTTTGAGTGACACTTTCCACCCACACTTCTGGTTTGTGTGGGAGAGGATAGAGGAAGAGTTGTTGGTACTAGATGACCTGGGACTTTCTACAGCAGGAAAGAACATACTCCCTGAAGAAAGTGTTTGTTCAACTTCCACAAGGAAATGCTCATTCACCAGAATCACAGGATGATTGTTCATCTCCATGACTAAGCCCAGCAGTACTAGCTATGCGATGAAAAGCCATAAGAATCCAGAAGCCTTCATAGAGTCAGAGGATGGCCACCTGGTAGAAGGACATTTGGTACACACCTCAAAAGCTGCAGTGGACAAAGACTTGCGTGATACCTTCAAGCCTTCCAATGAGCCATTCATCACTGGGGCATGACAGGGACAGGCTTAAGAGACACAATAAGCAAATCCCATCTCTCAAGAGGGTGTTCTGTTTCGAGCACACATGCAGGTCTCCATCTGTGGTTGTGCTGAGCCAGGCCTCCCCTTTGTGGGCGTGGGGAGGGAAACCTTGGCTGCAGTTTTTCCCCCTGAGGCTGATGTGATATATTAGGTGCAGGTGACACTTGGGTCAAGTGAGCACCTGTTCTCCTGAGGCCTCAGGGGAGGCTTACTAACATGGGAAGAATTTATCTTAACAGCTAGAAACTGGGGGAGATTATCGGAGAACATTCTCTCCCTGGGAGTTGTAAAGCGCTGGAATTCACTTCTCCCCCTTTAGGATGCTGCAAGTAAGAGAGAAAGGGTCTCTCTATAAGGGCAAAAGGAAGGGCTTTATACTACAGAGCTGGTCTCTATGTTAGCTTTCAATCTGGATTGCAACAGTCAATAGATACCCTTTGGTCTGCTAATAATAAGAACCAAACCTCTCCACCACAGAGGCTGGAGTACAGGGCTGAGCCCATTTTAGTTTGTTCAGAATGTCTTAACAGAAATCACAAAGGGATGAGTTTCATACAGAGACCTTTTGGAAAGCAGGGTCTAAAACCAATGTCATGCACATACATATTGAACACCTCATCTCAGTACATTTGTCTGTTGCAAGGTTAAACTAAGGATTATCTTTAGTAGATAATGGAAAATGTGAAGCCCCCTTGCTTATGTCATCTAAACCTACTAAGTCAGGATCCCTACACCATTACCTATCCAGTCAGTCATGAAAGATACCCCCCATTATATGGAAAGGTCGAGGAAAGGTGACCTACAGGTCAGCAGTCTGGATTCTAAGCAAAGCTGCAGCCTGTGTTTATGACCAGCTGATGGGGTTTTAATAGTTCATGTAAAGTGAATTGCTTGTCTTAACCCAGCTTCCAGTGACTGGCCATGTAGTGCACACATGGGGGTTAGCATCCTTACAGTGTCAAGTCCAGGCTTAAGCTGTCCTGGAGATGGGAGAAGTGTGTTGGGCCTAAGTCACAGGAGGGAGGCTGAAACAGTGTATTTGGTCACCTGCAGAGAATTTCTGACCTCTTTGTAGGAGGAACAGGGGAAAACATTAACTTTTCCCCTATTTGTCTTTAAAATGTTGATTTTAGCTCTAGTTTGAAGACTGCATTCTTTTGAATGTTTTCTTTAATGTTGTTGTCTTATTCAGACCAGTTTTAATTGTAAAAGAAAGAAATGCAGGACTTTCTGACCCGAAATGAAAGGAATTTTGTTGTTCTGGTTTCGCTTTTTTTAACTTTTCACTTTGCTAAGAAAAGCTGTCATTCACCAGCCCTGCTGGAATCACTGCTCTTCTCTCACTCCTAGTGCTGGGACTACTGGCACTGATTCAGTAGATGAACAGAGGATTTCAGTCTTCTAGAGCTGCCAATCCTGCACCTTTCAAAAATGCCAACTGCACTTTCCATGATAGCAACGAATCACTGTGCTGCAAAGGCCCAGAGACAGAGCCAGAAGCAGAATATAGTGCAAGAAGCCTGAGCAGCTCCATGGAAATCAATCATGTACATCCCGTTTTCCACAGGGGTCAGCTGAACACATCCCAGTCTCTCCTGATCCCCAGATGGAAGCACAAACCACAGAACCAGCTCTTCCTCCTCTACAAGAGGAATTCAGGATTTGGCCAAAGGACTTTGCTGACAGGAGACTGGCTTATTCAGCTATTAAAGCTTACAGCAGCACATCCCTCCTCTGTGTGCTCAAAGATAGGGAGAGGGAAGGAGTAATGTTTCTCACATCTGCCAAATGAACCTCTGCCTTTCCTGCCCAGTATGTCCAGTTCAAAGCAGCATCACCTATAGCTGCCATTTCTTCAGCACAGTTCCACTCTCTGGAAAATGGCTGGCTTCCACTGTGGAAAACAAGCCACTTCCAGTGATAGAATCCTCCAGGAAGAGTTACTGAATAGAGGAAACACAGCTTTCTATCCTGGGGATACCGTCACCAGCACCAGTGCTCCTGCCTTGTGTAGTCCTGACTTGCCAAAAATCATCCCAAGATCCCTACATCCCCCCCCAAATACTCTCCTCAAGGCTCTCCCCTCACTCCTGTGTACACACACACACACACACACACAGCCATTCTGTTGATGCTGAGGAGGGATAGCCGTGGTAATTAAAAGGTAGCAAAGCTCCTCATTTGCATGAATAGGGGACAAGTCAATACAGTTCAATCTGCTGCTGAATTGACTGCAATCAATTTCTCTTTCTGCCCATCCAAGGCTGTAGCTGTAAAGTACTCACAATCTGATCAATAGTGACCTTGAGAGCGATGAAGAGAGACAAAGCCATACTGCAAACAGAGGGAGGGATGGAGAGGAGCTTTCAGAGAAGAAAGGGAAAGCAGAGCATAGCTTTCTTCTGGAGCAAGGCAGAGATGCAGTTTGGACAGCTGGTGTCAGCCAGCAGGAGCATGCCATGTGTGGACATGTGTCCTATCAGCCCTCCAGAAAGAGCAGCAATCATTCATCCCACCAGTTCACTACATCATGAGGAAGAGGGGAATTAACCAAGGAATAGGATAGTTCTTGCTCAACAGCTCTAATCACTATCACTTCTGAAGTATTGCCATTCCCCCATCTACCATCTCCACGCTGCAGGGAGCTCAGGGTGAGGAAACTCAGAAGAAGGCAATGCAAGGCACTCAAAGCAGCCCAGCATCTCTACTTGGCTTTGGGCTGAGTCTGTTCACCCCATCTCTCCTGCACAGCTGTCCAAAGAAACAAAACGAGACAATGCCCTAGCACATCCCCTTCTGTCTCTCGCACTCCTGCCCAGCTCCAACCCAAGCCAATCACCAGTAATGAATTAATAATTAATCAATCACTACCTGATTTCATTTTCTGCTTGCAAGATGAAAAAAGAGAAATGAGATCTTAAAATACTGCTCTGCAATGGGTTGTGTCTGTCTCTGGCAAATGCAATTTAACTGCCTTAATGAAATGCTAATTGGAAGAAAATGTATATAAAACCATCCTGAATACTACTCTAATTAAATTTCCCTTTTCCAGATCTACAAAGCAAAATGCTCAGTGCAGAAAGAACAGTAAACAGACTCAAAGCCTGTCCTTTCCAAGACAGGGTGAAATTACAAAGGCCTGAACATGGGTTAGTTGGGAATAACACCATTGCTGTTCCTAATTGTGTGTGTGTGTGTGCATGTGGCCTAGCTAAATAAAAAATGATGTTTTATAAAGAGCTGCCTGCTCTTTTACTGATGGACTGGAGGCACTGATCCGACAATTAAAGCATCGTCTCAGTAATAGCCATAAATAAACAGGCAGCATTAGAACAGACTTGCAATAAAGATGATATTAAAAGCAGAACAAAATGAGAGGCAGCACTGAATGGGAAAGGGTGAAGTGTAAGTCACATTGATCTGCTCTGTCTTGCTGAGGATAAGGAAACAATGAGATATCCTTACTGTGGGCCCCCAATACTCAGCAAAGCTGTTACACAGCAAGAGAAGGACAGGTTGCTAGCAAGGGGTAATAAGATTGTAAGTGGCTTTTAGTCAAGAAGAGTGAAAACAGGGAGTACAGTGGACACAACCAGCACTGATTAGAAATTTTCCATGGGGACTTGCACAGGGCCACATTGATTTGTCAAAACCCCGGCTTCTTGCAGGCCAGGGTCAGTTCTGACCCATCTTCTACAATTCATAAGGGCTTTGAATTGTCAGAAGCGTGCCAGGTTCCCAATTTCAAATTGCAATTGCTTTTCATATAGACACTATAGATCACTGCACTAAGAGAGTTTAAGGAAAAAACAAACCCAAACCACTCCATTACAAACACAAAATGCCAACTGACCTGACACAGATACTGGTCAGTCACCACAAAATGCTGACCTGGGAACATTCCTGAAGTTAAAAGTGTTTGCCCTCTTTTGGAGAGGGAAAAGAAAGTGCTGACCATCTGAAAAGCCCCCTGAGCTGAAGGAGCAGTGTCCTCTCCAGAATAGACATGCTTCAGCACAAGTTCATCCTTGACATTGCCACTGGCAAAGCATCACTTACCGCTCTTATACAGCACCAGGCTCTTCATGCAAGACATCAGTAGCTTAAGTCCACTAGTTCACACAGGCAGTAAGCTTCACATGCCCTATACGTATTACCATCTTTAAATTCAGCCTGTCAGCACAGCACCTTCCCAGAGCCTTTAAATGCCTTTGCAAATAGCCTTTCCAACTGAGTATAATTAGCTTAATTAAAACCCCACCTCAGCCTTCTGACTGGAAAGGTTCATGTAATTGCTGTGTTTGTCTTAATGGACTCATTAGAAGCAGGCTCAGAAAGTCCTTCAGCTCCTCTGCCACTAGGCTGAGACCTGAATGCTCACTAAGGGGTAAGTCTCACAGATGTATCTGCTCCTCTGGAGGGGTGGGCATTTGAACTGAGGTCACGAGGGGAGAGATGGGAGAGATCTCTGTGCTCTCCTTAAGCACCACTGATTTCTGTTTACTACTTTCCTTGATGGGATAGGAACCTCCCAAGCCTCCAAGACTGGGCTTGGGTGTGTCCTGATGCCATGCCAAGGCAAGGGAATGTCTTGGCTATTGTTTATGTCTGGCTGAGGAACAGATAGCAAGATAACAACGGCCATAAGATAGCAATAAATACCTTTGCTACATAACCTAGAGAAGCCAGGGATGTTTCTACACCTCTGGTCTGAATACAGCCATTCAGTTTTGTCTCTGCTTTCCAAGGAGCCCCATATGGTTCATAGAAAGCAGAGAACAACCATTTTTTACATACATCATACTTCTGTCCACTTCCCAGGGCTATGTCTATGCATAGGTAACCACTCTCTTCCTCTGTCACCAGCCTCATGAAGTCCACAAATAGGTTTGATCATTTGTATTTGCTCTGTGTTGGCTAATGGGACTCCTGAGCAGCAGATTACTCTAAAAAGGCCATGTCTGCTCCCTGCTCCCTAATCCTTGTTCAACTGTTGGAGACAATTCAATTGCCAAGCAGAAAGAGTATGCCCAGTTTTGGGCTGATGGCTGCTAGGAGCTAAAACAAGGTAGCAGCATAGGCTTGAGTGGGTCTGGGAGATAAGATCCAGGCTGCTTCTTTCTCCTTACAGACTCCAGCTTCTTTTTCCTTGCTGCCATGAAAATTGCCTTATTGAATTTTTAAATAAACTATGCTGGTTGGAATATCTGAGGAGCCTTCGCAGAGACCCTGACAGGGTTTCTCTTTTCTTAAATTAAAAATCTGGGCCTCAGGCGAAATGGAAATGTCTTCAGATTTGCAATCAGTGCTCATGTAACAGATCTGAAATGTAGTTTATAAACTGGTGATTTGATGGGATTTGTTCCTAGGGGCTGTAATGAATGGATTTGTGGGATCTTGGCACTCAGGATGGCATGGCAAAAATTGGTACCAATGACCATTACAAGGCAAGAGGGGTGAAAGGAAAGAATAGGGAAAGAACAAGAAAAGAACAAGCCAATTCTAATGGCTGAATTGCTCATGGGAGTCACATTGTTCTTTTCACCTCCTCCTTATGTTTGTGTTCAACCCACCAGTTTATGCCTAAACAAATTGTTTCCAAGTGGAAAACTTCCATGAGCCCCAAGACCAGCCATCCCTATGTGCCATTCACCTGATGGAGAGGGGAAATTCATAACTAAGTACCTGTTCCTAAGGTGGAATGGGAACTGTCACAAAAATCCTGTTGAGGAGAATAAAGCTTGAACTTTGTCCTGAGGCAGCTCTCCCCTCTCACTGAACTCAATTATTAGCTAAGGCCAAAGGGAAATCCTTCCAGAGGAAGGCCTGGGGAAGGAGGAAATGTAGTGAGGAAAATACCTTCTGTGCTCTTTCCCTTTGTCATAGATACAACTCCAGTGGCCTTAGCTAAGGATTAAATAGGTGACAAAGTCACTGCTGTGCTTGGGTTAAATAGGTAAAGAACACTAGAGGAAGGAGCCACCCAGTTAAGACTGTGCACTGCATGTTGAACAGAAGAGGGGAGGAGGTGACTGGAGGGATGCAGAGAGGCCAGAGCAATATATAGGAGAAGCAGATGATTGAGGTGATTTGCTGAGGCCTCATCCAGAGCATGCAAAGACAAATGGTGCAGAGATTCATCAGTCATTGCTAATGCAAGGCTAATGCAAGCTGAGAAACCCATACATCATTGTGCAGAGCTGGGTCAGAATCAGACACTTCAGGGATATTAACTCTGGGATAGAGCCCCTTGACTGCAGCTCTTCCTTCTCTGCACCTCCACACCAGCCTCACTTATTTCCTTATCCTGGTGGGATCATCTCACCTGGAACAAGCATGGAGGGAACATTCACCATTCTCATGGGCCACATAGGTCCCAACCCCTGAAGCACTTGGGAATTGCACCATGCTACAATACGTTGCCCTCACAGCCTAGTAATTCACACAGATACAACTTAAACACATTTTTCTCAATGTGGCTAACCCAAAGGTACCACTGATGTCTCCCAGCCCACACTAGTTCAGTACCAATCTTCTTTCCTCATCCCACCTTTGCTTCCGCATTCCTTTGCTTTTGATTTATTAAGCTTTATCCAGAACCATGAAGTTTTTCCCATCTTATTTGCTCCCTTCCCTGTCCTGCTGAGGAGGGGAGTTGATAGAGCAGCTTGGTGGGCACCTGGTGTCTAGGCAATATCAACCCACCCCAAAGAGCAAGAGAAGTGGACTGAGTAGGTAAAAGTGCCTGCTGGAGCTCATAGAATCTGCACACATATCTCAAAAGGTTTGCAGCCTCAAGGCATAGTCATTTCTACACAGCTGAGTTTGCCTCAGGCTGATGCTGCATCACTGAGATGAAGCAGGAGGAACTGGCTCATAGGCAGGTTGAGCAATGCTGGTGAGGTCAAAAGTATAGGAGCTGCTGGGGCATCAGAGCTAAGCTGTAGGGCAGGGAGAAGAATGTGCTGTTGAGTTGGGAAGCTGCACAGTGCTCTGGGAAAGGGGCAGGTCGATGCAGAGCCGGGCTGCAGGGTTTGGAGCAGGCCTGGGAAACCTTGTTTTTCGCTCTGCCTCGCCCCCAATATGGTAAATGTTCCTTATCCATCATTATTATGTCAGTGCACATCGAGATGGCCTAAGGGCTCTGCAGAGGTCAGGGGGCTGAGCAATAAAAAGGCACCCAAAGATGAGTTGACTTCTTTCACGCAGAAAAGGAGTGGGTGAGATCTTTAGATCTCTGGAGTCAGACACAGTTTGGAGCCTTGGTAGCTTGAAACTCCAGTTTTCAGTATCCATCATTCTTCTAAATGCTTCTCAGGATGTAATACAGGGCTGGCTCAGCCCAAAGTGGAGATTAATTGAAAACTCTTTAAATGGAGATAGGGCCGGTTTCAGCATCTTCTTCACTCAAAGACTAGGGAGGAGGGATGTTGGAAACTGTCCAGAGGTTGTCTCCTGTGCAATGTGGAAAATGACAGTTCACAATGTCTTTCTCACTCTATAGCTTAGCAAATTATGGAATTGAAGGGCTTTTTATTTGCTTTGCTAATGTAGGACAAAAGGTAAAAGCTTTATCCTTTTCTGTGCTGAGTTTGGCTAGAATAGGGTTAATCTTTCCGTAGTAGCCAGTATGGGGCGATGTTTTGGTGCTGCAGACACTGTTTTGGTTCGTGCTGGAAACTGTTGCCAATCCCGGGATGTTTTGGTTCCCAATGGAAAACAGCGTTGCCAGCCCCGAGCTGCTGGGCTCCTGCTGAGCAGCGCTTGCGCACCCATTCACACAGCGCTGCTCTGCTCCTCACACCCCAGCAGGCAGCTGAGGGGGCACAAGGGGTTGGGGGGGACACAAACAGGGCAGCTGATCCCGACTGACCCAAGGGTTATCCCAGACCATATGGGATCATGCCCAGTGGATAGAGCTGGGGAAGAAGGAGGAAGGGGGAATGCTTTATAGGCCCTTTGCCTCTGCCTCTCAAAGCATCTTTTGCTCTGGCTAAAGCGCTGTGCAGTGGCCTGCTGTGGGAGCAAGCACTTAGGTCCATCTCACATTGCCGAGTGGAATTTCAGGGCTATAGGTGTCCTCAGGAAGTATTTTGTCTCTTGGTTGAATCCAGAAACTGGTTGTGTTTGTGGCAACCCAGTGGCAAAATCGCCTGTGACTCATTTAAAGATACCATAAACCAAAGAATTCTTTACCTGCTGATAAAATTACCTTAAAGCATCAACATCATTCACAACTGGAAAAGATCCCATGATCCTGTGGCTGTAGAGCTGTTCTAAAGTTCAACCCCATGGCACACACCTCTGACACCCATGAGAAGTGAGGGTACCCAGCACCAGCCTGGATAGGAGTTTATTGGGAGGGAGGAAGAGAACAGAGGTAAATACATGTATGTGAGAGAGAGCGCAAATGAAAAGGAGAGAGACTACTGGAGGGCTTCATCATTCCCTGTCTAGAAGATATTTCTCCATTGACTCTATTTAAAGTCAGCCTCAGGCTCATGGGCTTGGAGAGCTTTTAGCAGATGAAAGAACTCACTCATCAAGCAGAGGGAGTTTGATTATTTTTCACTCTCCCAGGTCTGTTTTGAAGCCATTTCAGCAGTTGTTGAGAACTGTCAGATGTCTTTGTCAGATCAGTACTTTACCATGGACTTTGCGTGGCCTGTTAGCCCATGTGAATGCAAATCAGGGCTACGTTTAAAACACAAGCTCCCAGTTTGTCTTCAAAACACTACTGGAAAGTCATGAAAGCAAATTTAGGTGTTCCTGGGACTGCACCTTCTCTTCAGGCTCAGTTTTGGCAAAGCTGCTGGGGTTTGCGGGGCGGGAATGTGTGTGTGTGTATGTCTGCTACAGGCATTGTTTCTAAGCTGTGAGTATAAATCTTCCTCTCTGACTGAGTGAGATTTATAGCCCAGCCATGGGGCTCCCGGCACCTCCCAGCACAGCATCTCTCTTTCGGATCGGGGTAAGCTCAGGGATGGGGTATGGGAAGAGGGATGGATGCTCAGGCTCTTCTGCCCTGCTTCCCTCCTCTTCCTTTTCCAGATGGCATTAGGGTTTAGTGGCAAAGCAGAGGCTTGTGCCAACTGCAGCAATAATGAAAGCCATTTAATGAAGGTTGAGTCAACAAAAACATGCTTCCCTTTCAACAAATAAACACTTTCATTCCCCTGCCTTGTTTGTCTCACTAGGAGCTTTCTGTGAAGGGAAATTGCCAGATTAACATTGCAACAGATGAGCATCTTTGGTTTACCTCCAGATTAGGTACAGTCAGTATCATGGTGACACAAGCTGTTGGGTCACTGGCTGCTCCTGTCCCTCAGCTTGGACAAGTGAGCCTGCCTCTGAGCACATGCTCCTAATCAGAGGGTTATCCATCCATCCTGGTCTGAGAACCCAGTCTGAACCTGCTTAACTGGTTTTCTTTATTTTCTAATAGACCTTTTTTTCCATTCCTTTTGAATGTGCTGAAAGAAAAAGTCTATTTTGCCTGAAAATACTTTATTTCCCCTGAAAATGCCCCTTCCCCCTAATAATATTCCAGTTCTGATTTAAAGCCGCTTTGTCAAGGTGATGTGTGGGGGTTTGTTTTTAATGGCAATGACATTGTTTCATGCAGACTCACGCATGAAAATTTACCTATATCCTTTTTTAAACAAGTCAGGGTGGGAAAGGCTCTGCCATCAGTTATCTATTCATGGAGTTATCTATTTATATCAGTTGTACTGAACCCACTCTCATCCCATCATGAACTATTTCTTATCCTCAGAGGCCCAGACCTGGGCACCTGCAGATTCTGCCGTACAGGATATTTCCAGGCACTACTCAAGGCATGACCATTAAGCTGGAAATGATTTTCCACTGAACTGAGTTCATTCCAAAGAAAATTCCTTCACACTTATCAGATTTGGTTAATAAAATGAAATGAAATGGGTAAACCTTTACTGCAAGATTATTTGGACTGATTTTGAAGCACTCCTCTGCAAATGGTTAGCGGTGCGTTCCCCTCCTTCCTTTAACGTCTGGATTCTCCCTTTCCCTGCAGTCTGCCTCTCGTCTGGCTCACTGAGGCAGCCAGATGGTGTAATTTGCAGGTACCTCCACAGCACTTACTTGTCTGACATGCCTGAACGGATTGAAACACGCACAGAAACATTTGAAACCTCATTGAAGGGGTCTGGATAAAGTCCTGGAATGTGTTGGATCTGGGAGACGGACCAGGTACATTCACCCCTGAAGACTGCAGAGCACAAAAATCCAGGGGAAAGAGTTTGTGCCTGCATATGTGCACATGGAGATGAGATTGTGTGGATGCAAATACCATGGATCTTTACAGCACTCCTTTCCAGTAAATAAGTATAGTATGGTTGCTCATGTAGTGTGTCTCACTGCATTTGTATGTGGGAGTGTGTACTAGCAAGTATACATGACTCCCCCCATTGCTGCTTGTCTCCATGCTGTGTGTGTGTGTGTTTGATGTATATACACTTCCTATAGAGATGTCCAGTTGATGCAGCAGGTATAGCAGGACGTGTCTGGCATTCACAGCCCAGGCTTGTTTTTGAAGCCAGTGTGCCTGCAGAGAGCATGTAAGATGCCCATGTGTGCAGAGGAGGTTTCTGGTTGCACGTACATCCTTGCTTACTGCACACAGTCTGTAGGTAACAGTAGGGAGCTGAGATGTATGACTGATGACCAAAATACCTGATGCTGGCTAGTTCCACCAGTTTTAAGACAAGCATCTGCAAGAAAATACATGTTTCATCCCTCTCAGAGGGTGCACAGAGGTGCCCATGGGAGGAAGGTGACTCACATACCTTCGAGTCAACAGTATTCAAATACTGTGATTCAACAATGTCACTATTTCCTTTACATCTTCATGCTCTCTGAGGCATCTGTCCATCACAGAAGTGTATGGAGAGGTGTGTGTAGAAGATGCACCTCCACCAATAAAGGTTTGATAATATTTTATCACTTCTTGGGCTTCTTCTGCTTCTTTCTTTAGAAGTATGTTGTCAGCTATCACACACCTCTAGTAAAGGGGTCAGTGTGCATGATGCTGGGTCAGCATCAAGGAGCCTGGAACTAGTGAGTGATGATGCTTCTGGGCAGAGCTACAGCAGAAACTGAGGGTGGAATTTGCTGGAGACTCTTATGATGTGTAAGTTATAGAGAACTGGGCTAAAATGCCTCCTAACACACAAGGACAGTTGGCACTCACTATCTGCATCAGTGCTTTCCAGGCAAAGATGTCTGCTGCCACTGAATAAAATCTCCCCTGGAAATATGTCTATGAACAACAATATCTTTGCAGTCAGGGATAGGAGAAAACAAACACTTGGCAAGAGGAGAATTGAATCAAACACTGATTTGAATATGATAAGAAGATCATCGGGAAAAAACAATGCATTTTATTGCTGGACTAAAAACAAAGAACAAGGCAAAAAGGCTTCTCCTGCTTCAGTTGGGGACAGAAGGAGCTGAGCAAAGGGACAAGACTCTTGTGCAGAAAGAGAAGTGTCAGGCTCTTGCACGGTGCCCTGTTGTTGTGCTGGTACGTGATGGCACCCTGTCAGCACTTTGCAAGAAGGAGCTCCATCTTTCTTTCTTGCATGGCCTGACAGCTTTTCAGAAGAGATTTATACAGGGACAGATCGGAATATCTGTCATAGCAAAGCACCACAATCAAGAGAAATGAGGCATTGTGAGTCTCTCAGCTGGGACCTCACACTTCTAAGGGCAGAAGAGATCTTGTTTCAGGACAGGGCACAACGATGGGTGTTGCTCAACACCTCAAAGTGTGGGGTCACTGGGCTACATCAGTATGAGGCATGCACTGTAGGATTTATCTAGCTGTATACAGATACCTGAAGCTTCCAGGTCTGCATCCCTGCAGGCTGGCAAGCCTCCCTTTACAATCAAGGCAGAGAAACTGTCACTTGTAGGGCCCAATTCATCTCTTTCTAAGGCAGACATCTAAAACAAGTCAGATGAATTGTGCTGTGGAATTGCTTGTTTCTCTTTCCCAACTCTAAGGGGAGTCCAGACAGCCAGCTCAGCTGAAGACAGTTGTGTTGGAGCTGCTGAAAGTAGGAAGATGTGAATCCCAACCCTAGTGTGCAGATGGGCTACCCCACAGTACAGCCCTGGGAGCCCATTGCTGGCTCCA
Organism: Coracopsis vasa; assembly: GCA_026283785.1. Taxonomy (NCBI): domain Eukaryota; kingdom Metazoa; phylum Chordata; class Aves; order Psittaciformes; family Psittacidae; genus Coracopsis; species Coracopsis vasa. The sequence continues at coordinate 75,592 of JANHGB010013475.1, forward strand.
TACCCACAGCATCCCTCAGCTAAGGCACACAAGCAGCAGAGCACACATCTCATGGGTAGCAGGTGGTAGAAAGGTCTGCAAAGGGTTGGGATACAGCCACGTTAGGAAGAGTTTTAAACATGCTCAGAGAAACCAAATTTAGCATTTTTCCTTCACTGTTTTAAAGGAAAAAACAGAACATATCACCATTAGCATTAAGTTTGCTTGGCTCAGCCCCTGAGCCTCTCTGCTGTGACAAAGCCATGGGAGCATTTTACAAGGACAAAGGTTGCTGGCTGGTGAACAGCAGCGTATTAACATGGAAATGACAGCAATCCATATCGGAGCACAGTGCTCATGTAAATCTTTCTTAGGCTATTAGCAGTGTGTGGAACACGTCCTCAGATGTGGGACACTTCTTTGCAGGCACTGGGTGACTGGTTCGCAGCCTCATCGTGCTGTACTGCTGGTGGCACTGGAGCATATCTACTGGGAGGAAAAGAAGGGAATAAAGAAAGCAGATTGTGATTCAGACCCCTGCTTTCCTAGTGAAACTCCTCCAGACCCCAGCTGTGGTGTAAATTGAGATTCCACATGAATGCTGTTGCTTGCTTTCACTGCTCGTTGGGTGCAATTTACTTGTCTTATCCGATTTACACTCCGCACTCAGGCTTGGAGCATAAATATACAAGCTCATATAACTATGAGAGCATCTTTCTTCCATCTCCCATCTCTCACACCCGCTCAGATCCATCAAATTCAAAGGAAGTGGTTTTAATTTCAGTGATCTTCCTTTTCTCACCCAAAGCCACACTGATTTCTGCACTGAGGTCTCCTTACTCTATCAGCAGAGTTTTCCATTGGATTTCATTTTATCCTCTGATCTGAAGGATTTAAGTGTGAATTAAGTGATACCGAGGCTTTGAGCACAGCCCCTCTTCTTAGAGGTGAATTTCAGCCTAACTGAAAAGCGTGTGCATTAGGAATGCATTCCCCAAGCATGAATAAATGTTCTCAGGGGGCTCCTTAACAACATACAATCTTCGAAGCAACAGGTTGCTTTACTAAGATTAACAACCTGGAGGAGAAGGATTAATATAATTGCTACTCCTAACCGGAGCGGAGGAAAATAACCACAATGAAGTTAAAAAATCCCCTTTGAAACCTGGCAGGTAATTTTTAACCCTTATTTTTTGCATATCTTGCAGGAAGTTCCCTGATGTCAGGCAGGATGTGGAAGCATTCACCTTCTCTTCCCTGTTTTTCAGAAGGGTTTTTAAGCTCAGGTCAAAACACACGGTATTTAGGAAGCAGCATCCTACCTAACCTTCCACCAGCTCTGTTTCACATTTCATGCCATAAGAATAAAAGGAAACAAAAAGTCCACCTAGCCCAGTGTCATATGCTCAGTAGTGGCCCAAAATTGCCACTAGGAAAGACCATCTAAACAAGGCAAGTAAGTGGCACCATTTCTCTCCTACTTGTTCTCAGTCTCCAGTGATCAGCAGCACAGATATTGCCCCAGTTAGCGGTGTTATCTTTGGGTTCAATGCCCTTGATGGATGTTTTTCTTCCATGAAGTATCTAATAGCTTCACAAAATGCCTAGTTAAGCTGTAAAACTCTGTTTTTCTGTGAATGCCAGAGGTTTTCATGGGTTCAAAAAGTAAAGTGTGAAACCACGTTACGTTTTCACCTTCTGGATGTGCTATTTACAAACACACCTTGACAAGCAAATCTCTTCTCAGGAGACATCATGACTTTGATACATGCTTTTTTCCCCCTTTTCTTTCTTTAAATCCATTTCTGGAATAAACATGTTCCACAGCAAATCATGCAAGAGAAGTGTTTTCCTGGAGTCAACAGCCTCCAATGTATCCAAAGGAGTGCAGCACTCCTCCAATGCATCCGCAACAGGGATGTTGTGAGGGCCGGTACCTGATCAGATCAGATGTACTACAAGGTATTTGTTCTGCTGCCCAGAAGTGGAACACCAGGAGCTGCTGGACTGTGACCAGTTGAATAATTTTCAACAAATACATGGAAATAAACATAATCATCTTGATCACATTAATCACAGTCTCACAGGAAACCTTCACATGGATTTCAGTGTGTTCGGAGCCAGTTTGTTCATTATCCCTGATTCCCTGGTGGCCATGGGCAGCCAGGGCAGAATTCACCCTTGTGTAAGAGCCAGTACAAAGCCAAGGCATTACCACAATGCCACTTGCATGGCTCTGAAGTCTGTGCTCTTTCCATTTGTCCTCTGTGAGGTGATGTAGTAGAGAGGTCTTGTAGGATCTGAGGAGCCAGACATGGCTAAGGCCAAGCAGCAGAGCACCAAATCTGTTTCTTAAGCCCTTTCCACCTTTCTTCCCTGTCAGGCTGTCAAGCCCCTCTGCATGTTACGTAGGTGCCCCTTCACTTATGTCGGGAGGTTTTCAACTCCCACCAAGCCCTTTCCACTGCAGGAAATCTGTTTTAACACCTGCTTTTACCAGTACAGAAACAGCAATGGGAAGTCAAGCCTGCTGCCTTCAAGGGGAAGAGTAAGCCCCCACTTATGCAGCAAGCACCATAGGCTCTTTAAAGCCTTCCCCGTGCCAGGTTTAGTCTCTCTCTTTCCTTGCTCACTTTTGTATATGTTTTCCAAGAGTCTGAACTTCTACTTTGAATCTCCTTTGAAGCTGAGCCTGTTACAAGTCTCTCCAGGTCAGATCCACATCTGTCTCCATTGGTGTTCTGATCTGTGCTGCTGATGATGGGCACTCTGCAGCAAACACACTGGAAGTCTTTCCCCTCCAGCCCCACCACATATTCCAGATAACTTCAGATCCACAGAAACAGACTTTCTGTACAAGCAGCTGAAACCTTTTCAGCCTCAGGTTTGCTGGGAAGAGACAGAGATGCCCCCTCAGGCAGAGTGAAAAGGGCCCAACTGACACTGTGATGACAGCACAGTAAAATTCCCTGGGCCCTAAATATTTCATCATCATAAAATAAACATAGATCTTCTCGTCATGAAATATACATGAAAAAATGTTTAAACATGTTAATTATTAAACCAATATTGATTCATATTGGATGAAGCATTAACGGGTGGAGTCTGGAGGAGGAAAATTGGCAAACGTATTTAACGTCGAAAGAGCGCTTGCCACATATCAATATTCATCAGGTATAACCACTAATAATCATAAAAGTGACAGGCCAGATTTATGGCTCCTGTGCATGGAGGCAAGCCTGTGCAAAGGCACAAACTGAAAGATTAAGATGGGAAGCACAAAAATTCATTAGCTTTTTTTTACTCTCCCCAGCTCGTCATTGTGATTTGATGGATAAACTGGGGATTTGGGTGGGAGTCTGAGCAAACAGTGGGAAGACTCTTCCGAGTTTATTTCAGAGCAGGTTGTCAGAAAGATATAATCAAGCTGTCATCTCATCCTGGTGCCATCAGAGTGCGCAAGGAGTTAACTGTTGCTCACGTGTCCTCTCTTTGGACATTTATTCAAGGAATTTTAAATGGATTTTAGGAAGGTGGGAGAGTGGGAAATGCATCGTGTGCCACCTTTAGCATTTGCAGGGTTGAAGGTGAAGCTTGAGTTGAGGAGTTTTATAGTGCAAGTCAGTTAATTTTGGTTTGGGGTTGTAAATATTCTCCCCAGAGGAAAATACCTTGCTTACTATGTCTGCAGGAATTCTTTTGCAGTGTTTTTGCCACTGGGAGCTCTAGCTTTGATAATACATCAGGATCACAACATGAATAGAAAGGAAGGTATCGGGGACTGAAATTTCCATTGATATGGGAGATCTGTCAAAGGTCTTTCATTCTGTCCATCCAAACCACTCAAGGAGAAGGAATTCTGACATGAATACAGTTTGTCTCAGGACATTCATGGTATTATCTGGGTCTGGTCCTAATTTACCACCCCACCTAGACTTTTTTCCCCCTTATTTACCTCAATATGAACAAGTATACTAAGACCTGGTTCTTCAGTCTAATACTGTGGGACTAAGTGAATGCTACAGTATTTCTGCAATATGGAGTCTGAAAGAACTGTAGAATTGCAGAGAGAGTTCATTGTATTTAAAACATTTCCTTGAGAAGAGCATCTCCTTTCTTGGTCTTTAAACAAAAAGCACAGTGAGGTTCAGTGATTGCGTTCAAGGATTCCAGTTTAAATTTGTTCAGTCTACAAATCAAAAAGGGAATTTGTTTTCTTAACAGCCACCTCTGCACACGCAGGGTGGTACCAGAGAGTTAAGAGGTGCTTTCTGTCTGGCATGCCAAATTAATGTAATACTTCTTATTGCCATGTCGCTTTGTAGGACTAATACAAGTTAGAAGGCAGCAAACACATAGAAACCTATTCTTCTGAAGTGATGGGGGGTCATGTGAGTACTAATGGACAGAGGAAAGTTAAATAAATCATTCCCCTCCTTGCTGCAAGTTGGTCTCAATGTCAGGGCTGGTATCTGACTGAGCTGCTGGCATAATTTACTGCAGATATATGAGTGCATAAGCTGTTACACAGAAGACACTGTTAGTGAAAAAAGAGCAGATTAACAGGACATAGCCATTCAATTGACCACATACAGGCCTGGAAACAGGGATCTTTTAGGGTTTTTTGATCCTTTACCCAACTCTTACTGCATTCAGAATAGAGTTGGAATTCCTTTTTTCTAGCTACAGAATATATGCCAGTATAACAGCAAATGTCAACCTTTTTCTATGGGACAACATGTTCAAAGGCCAAAGCCTTTAATGTCTGGCAGCTGTAGTATTCTGTCAAACAACAGCTTTACTGTCAATGTTTATCCGCAGGAGAAGTGCTTCTGAGCCTATGCATAGAGATGATACACTAAATTGTCCATTTAATTTCCACTTATTGAGGTTCGGCATACATTAAATAACATTTGATTATTAAAAGCATGTTTATGGACTCATTGCCATCAGTGATATGTGACTAATACATAGTAAAGTGCATTTTGTCATAATCGGTTGATTTCAGAGTAATTTGTCATTGACAATTGTTAATCTGGGGGTTCTCTTTCCACTGTCTCCTAAAAGATGTGTCTGGGGGGAGTCCTGCTATGGTTGTGTCCTTGTGTAATGTCCTTGCATAAAATAAGGAGTGGAGCAGTCCACTCATGGAGAGACCCCCAGTGTGGGATGGATGCTCTATGGCACTGATTTCCTGAGTGTCACTACATTCAGTGGAAGCATCTGGGAATTAAGGGAGAATTCTAGTGTGAAGACCAGCCACGTCTAGTGTCCAGCTGGAAAACATGACATATCTCAAAGCAGAGCCAGAATTAACCTTTAAAAGGTGCAGCATTGGCCTGATTTCCTAACAAATTCATGCTCTGTGTTTGAATGTGGAAATGTATCAGAATTCCTTTACTTACCTGCTTTACTACAGAGTCCTATCCAATAAATCTGTGCTGATTAATCAGCTTCAATGAAATGTGATACAGAGATTAACAGCCTCAAAAACATTAAGTTCTCATAAGTTTCATGAAAAAACTGACTTTGGTGGAGTTCCTAATGGACTATACACCCAGGAATTCAACCACAGGATACGTGGAAAATGAGCTTCCAGTCACAGAAGTAGCTGGCATCTTGATGGAATGTTCTGCCAGTGGAAAACATCCATTTGTCAGAATCAAAAGGTGCTACAGGAACAAACACTGATTTCAGTAAAACTGCAATTGGAGATTACTGTTTAGTCAGCATATTTTGATTTTTCCAATCTTAAACAACTATCCTTCCTTTCAATGTGTTACCCTTCTCATATGTTAACAAATACCAAACAGAAAACAAATAATAACAACAAAAAATGCATATATTGGGGGTGTAAACAGATGGAGATTTGTAATAAATCACTTTCTTCAGAATTTTCCCATCATAGGTCATAATAAAATATTGATTTTTTAGTACACCTTAATAAAGAAAAGGTTGAAAAACTGGAATGTGCACTGAAAGAGAAGTTCCAAGTTTTGTCCAGAGCATTAAAGATTCCTTCAGAGTGAAAGGAGCAGCTATATCCAGAGAAACCTCCTCTCTGCAACCATACTATCCACATCAATGTGCAAGTAAGTCTTCATCAATTATTGACCTACCCTACCCACATGATCCCATCAGTAATGCTCATCTAACAGAAGGAGGCAGAACATCTGGCATTCAGGCAGAAAGCAGAGCCAGGTCCTATTGCTCTTCTTGCCTTTGTCTTTGGCTACCTAATGCTCACATCCCACTGCCAAGATGTTAGTCTCTTGGTAAGCAACAGCAGCATTCTCTAGCAAGGGAATGCAGATCTCTCCTGCTTTACAATGGTCATCCTCAAATCCCTTCTATATGTCATTGTAATTACTTTATCATTTCCTTTCTCTTAGATGAGGATCTTCTCTCATCCGAGAAAACAAAACTAGCTATCGTTGTGACCTGCATACCAGAAAAGACTCACCCAGTGCTGCCCTGGGTGTATGGGAAACATTCAGAGAGGGTGTTCAATACCAAGGAAGCCCAAGCTATCCACATTAGTCTATTGTTTATGGAATCTACAGTAAAACTGGTCAATGGTGTATAAATAATCAAGAACTAGTTGTTCAGATTGGGGTTATTCAGCAGATTGGGATACCTATGCCTCAGCTTCCTGTGGCAATCCAGTTTAGTGGTGGTAACTCCTTTTCTGTGTGCTATCCCTGTTGAGACTGTGGTTTTTAGCCATAGGCTAAAACTAGGCAGCAGTTAGTCTACTGACAGCTTGATCTCAGCTGGAATCACTAGGTATTGCAAAAATGAGCCCTAACAGGCACCATTTGGCATGGCATGCTCACTTGTAAGCTGGGATGTAATGACATGGGACACACTTTGCAAATGCATCTGTCTTCTGGGCCTAACAGTAGCCACATTGTGTGGGATGCAATTAGGAGGTCATGGAAATGCTGTCACTGATGGCTTTCTGGCTGCCTTTGGAAAATGTTCTCAACACATAGCTAATAAGTAGGTTTCTTTGATACCACTTTGATAGTTACGGACAGCAGGAGGAAAACAAGCAGAAGACCCAGCTCGGTGCTATTATTCCTTTTAACTTTGCTTAGCAAATGATTCTGAAGTGCTCAACACAATAACTCTCCCTTTTAAGCATAGGTTTTCCACTCCTCTTCCTTTGCTAGGGTCTAATTTTAAGGGAGCACTTTGGGATTTTAATAACAGAATTATACACTTTGCCCACAGGTCTTTAATCTCTCGATGTTTATCCCATCAGTTCTGTCTCTGGCGAGCCTTTATCCTAGGATGTTTGTCTATTAAATTAACAGCATTTCAGAAGAAGAGAAGCCATTTGCAAGCAGTAAATCACAAAGCGCTAGCATTCACTTAGTTCTCTCACTGTTACATCACTCAGTATATTATACACTGTTCTATATACTCAGTGTATCACGGAGTTCTTCATCTTCCCTGCCACCCCCGCCCTCCGCCTCCATGCTGTCTGCAAAATGCACAAACCTTTCAGAGGCAGGCGAATCGAAAGAGAAAGAGACAGATGAGATTTGCGCAAGCAGAGAACTGGGAAGGCTTGGAGTGTTTGGATGGCACTGCTGGATTTTGGCTGGTTTGCCTATAGAGAAGAGGCTAGAGCAGAGCCCTACACAGCCGAGTGTTTCACTGTGCGCCAAAAGCAGTGACTAACAATGCCCAGCAAAACCTCAGTGTCAGAGTGAATGCAGCAAAACATCGTGCTTCCCACCTACTGTTGAAGCGAAACCATCCTGGTATGGAGGCAGCCCACGCTGAACAGTGTATGGCTAAGTACCATGGTGCTGCATGATCAGAAAGAGATGCATATGTTGTATGGTGAAGGAAAAGAATTAGTTGGAAGGAGGCCAAGAAAGTGGTAATAATAATTCTGTTTATGCACAAAATACAAATGAATATGTCTTGAATGGCTTTGGATGTCTTAATTCTTGGTCTTAATTGAAGGGGTCTTTCCTTAAGAAAGCAACCTGCAGCAGATGTTTGGAAATACTTTCAGAGCTTATTGCACTCTAACAGAATCACCAGCACTGAGAAACATTCATTTTTGCTCCTTGGATTCTGCCCATCCAGCAAATGGTGTGGGTTCAGTTTCATTTAAACATTGAGAACTGCCAGGTCCCTAGCAGAAAGCAGGCATGGTGCATCTGCAAGCAGATGGGAAACATCTCCATGTAAGCATTTATGAGATGCCTAAGATAGTTTTCCTCTCACAAAAAGGAGCAAACAGATGAAAATCTAAATGTTAAGGGCAGTATGAAACAACAATTTGGGGAAAAAAATCTGAACAGGTTGCACAAAGCAATCTGTTGCAATGACTTTTATTTTATGTCCCTGTTGACTTCTTGCTTCCTACCCTCCTTGCCATCACCTTTTATGATGTATCCATGCAGAAATCCCATTTGCTAAATCAAAACTCTCTTTGAACCAAATCAATTTAGAAACAGCAAATTCCAGACACAGACTCCACAACATAATGCTCTGGAAATACTGTCTTCCTGTCCTCCATGTAATACTTTAGTTCCTCCACTGGAGCATGTCTTTTTCTCTGCACCTAGGTGCCATACCTCAACTAGTCACTTTCCTCATTTCACAGATTTTAAAGCCCAAAGGTACTTGGTCCCCCTCCTGCCCTGGGTTCTTTTCATTATCTGCATGTTAAGTGAGGCAACTGAGGTCATACTTTCAGCTCTCTGAAGACTGGGCTGTTGCATGCTATACACAGTGGATAACAGAGATTGAGGTGCTGCACTAGCTGAAGTTGGGAATGGGTTATGAGAAGAGGTAAGAAGAGATAGATACTCTTTCTAGCTTTGGAGGGAGTATGAAATGCACACTATATTTACATTTTTGCTTCAATCTGGAGCAAAATTGATGCCTTTCAGCATTGCCCAGAGCTACTACAGGTGAGAGACCCCCACATTCAGGCACCTTCTCTGGAGATTCAGCCTTGTTCTCCACACACTGGGTCTATTCCCTACCCACCAGCTTTCCAAATTGGCCTCTGTCACTCCATTTGTTTGGTTTTTAGTTTGTTTATTTGTCTCTCTTTCTCTCCTGCTTTATGAAATTTCTCATTGGATCTCATAAATCTTCCTTATGGAAATATTTTTGCACTTGGCCTATTTCCAAGGAACATTTAGACTTCGATAAAGCAGCTTCTGCTTTTTTCTTTCCATGGGGAGAAGTTTGTCACGATTTTTCTGAATGGCTTTCCTCCATGAGTCTTGGCAGCTTCGAAGTCCCCTCCAGTAGGATATAATTGGAAGGAGCTGCTCTGCCTGATAGCCTGGCTTTCAGAGAGTGGCCTCCAGTTTAGTAACTGCAAATAACTGTGGGCAATTTTGCCTATGCTTAATTGCAACAAGGTTGTTTCCTCCAATTTTTCAGCCTTTCATTTCCAAGCAAAAGCAGAGCTGAATGCTCATGTGTTCTCTACTAAAAACCCTCTATAATAAGTGTTACGAAAATATTCTCTGCCACCACTAACGTATTTTTGCTCACAAGCTCAGATGATGCAGGGATCATCGGGTGGTATGACCAGCAGAAGAAAGACTATCTCTTGGTTAGGCTGACTGCTAAAGCTCTGGCTCTGCGAAGAGCAAATGTGTAACTCATTTCTTATTCACTCTTTCTCTTGGTAAATTTAGCA